>BSBK01005838.1:0-142500 GCA_027943335.1 Chamaecyparis obtusa | reverse complement strand
GGCTCACCTTACGAAAGGAAACACTTGAAATTTTATAAAAGATAAGTAACTCATGTTTTATTTAAATTTGCAGTTTGTAATTGATTAAATAATAAATGTTGTATGCTTCTATCATTTTTATGCTTGAGATAGTTTAGCCTTATGAATTATTCGTAGTCTATCTCTGACACATTTTTCAGGATGAAAGCATATGAAATTCAGATTCAGAGAAAGTCTGACATTTTCATGAGGTCAAGAAGTTGATGAGCTTGAGCTTTAGAGGGAGCATGTACAATTCAGTTAACTTGTGACAATCTCAATCATATTGATTAAGAGGGAGTTCACAATTGAAGGTAAAACAAATCTAAGATTATAATAGTGGGAACTTGTGGATAGAATCACCGATGAGATGCACATGGATAGAATACTAGAGGTCTTTATTATCTTCTCTCAAGTCCAAGAGGGAGTGTTAATATTGTGTCCTTGGAAAAGATCAAATGCATCTTATGCTAGCCAATGTAACCTTATGACTATTCAGATTATTCGTATTGGTTCTCTCAGGAAGGAAAGTATGAAATGACATCCTGCAGTGACATCGAATTGAGTATATAAACAGGGTATGCCTTCATGATAGATGGAGAAGTTAAAAGATCTACATTAATGACATTCAAGGATCTTGATTCAGAGGGAGTAGACCATGTTTTGTTGGTTCTCTAGTAATCAAGAAATTATAGCAAACAATTATGGTTATTACCATGTGAGAAGGTTATATGTCAGGAAAAGAAGCTAGAAAATCAAATTAAGTTGGCACCCCAGGATCTTGGTCATACAAATTCAGAGGGAGTATAACATGTCAAGATGGTGTATACTTTGAATTCACCAAGACTATGAGATTGTGCAAACAATTGTAATTCAATGGAGGTACATCCTCACTAAAGAACAAACAACCGATACTCTTACCAAGCGTCTTGCTAGAAAGAAGTTTGTGTACCTTCAGATAACCTTGGTATGTTGAGGAATAAAACCTTATTAGGTGAAAAGAAGGTATCTTGAATACTATGTTATTACTTGTTGTGTAATAACCTTATCATGGCTAGACAAAATTGAGTTGTTGGTTTTAAATTGTCATGACTGATAGACAATTCTAAGGTGGAAGTCTTGGTTTCCACTCTCTGGATGAGCCAGAGTTTTTATTCATGAATAAATATAAAAAATTATATTGCAATATTGTGTGAAAATGATCATTTGTGTGTGGGTTAACATTTCAAGGTGACGATCTTGTAAATGGTTAACCAAAGTGTCAAGATAGACTACTTAATTGTGTGTCCCGACTGTGCGGAGATCTTGACTCTTGTTATTACTGGATGTGTAATAATGAAACCATATCATGATAGACTACTTAATTGTGTGTCCCAACTGTGCGGAGATCATGATATTCAAGTCTATTTTCATGATGAGACTACATTAACTTGTGTGTCCTGAAGTGGCGGATGTCATGATAGACTTTTGGTATTTAATACTCACTCGCTAAGAGGGAGTGTTAAGATATAGCTTCATTCGTATTATATATATATATATATATATATATATATATATATATATATATATATATATATATATATATATATATATATATATATATATATATATATATATATATATATATATATATATATATATATATATATATATATATATATATTATTGTTAATGAAGAATTGTGATTTATATTTATATATTATATAATATGGTATATATTAGTGTTAATTATGGTTATAGTAGACAATTATGGTTATTACCATAATTGTCATATTATATTATTATATGGTCATGACTCTTCAAGACGTGACTATTCAAAAGATATAAATATATATCCATGGCTGGTGAAAAGATCAATCACAATGGTAATCTATTTCACTACAGCGCTCACATATATTCTCTATAGGACGATCCAAATTACATAACACCTTACATATCTAGTACATGAAGCTCTGCAAACCAATAATAAACATAATAAGCACAATGATTAGAAAATAGATATTATAAAATAAAACAATTTTTTCAGATTTCAATGCTATTCTAGGAACAGGCAATTTCTTCATTAGGGAGACTTCCTTTGCTAGCAAATATAAGCTATTTCAACCTAGCATGTGCTGGAACAAGTTATTTGAAATTTTTCTTATCATAAAGTGTGGGGCATGTGCTGAAACAAGTTATTTGAAACTAGCGTCAAACAACAACCTTAGGGTTGCAATGCAAAATGTTACCCAACAATAAATAACTAGAAAATGTAAAAGCTTTCAACATCATAGAGAAAATGATAAAGGAATAAGATTCAATAGAAAAATAATGGATATCCCACCGATAACACATAAAGTCTTCCATTAACACAGAAAAAATTATATTTGGTGATTAATGGAGGCTTCTTGTGTGGGTGCATCATAGTTAGGAAAATGTCGACAAGATACTAATCAAAGAAGTAATGAATTCTATAGTTAAAAACAAATACCTGGTGTTGAGAAAAAGGGCTTGAATCTATTTCCATTAGCATATCCGCCACCATTCTCGTGCAAAAATTTCTATTAACAGCTCTGCATTCAAAAAATTCATTTTCCCCATTTTTCTTTCTTTGCCGCCATTTGAAAATGCATGTTTTTTCTTATTTTTTTAATTTAAGACAATCAAAATAGTTTTAATTTTTAATTTAATATACTTAAAATAATAAGTTAATTCTAGTAATTTAGTGTTTTTTGGTGTCATCATATGAGTTGCATTAAATCATAAATGGGGTTATCAAAATGCATTCTTAGATGCTTGTATAGTAGAATGTGTTAATTAGATGCTTAAATTATTATATATTAATAATAACACATAAGTATATTGTGACATCGCTATTAGAATACATTATGTTTTGAGAAGAGTTTGCATAAATGAAGAGTTCAATCTATTTATTAAAAATTCAGTATCTTAGACACCCCCTTAGTCTTGAAAAATTAGATGTGAAAAATTCTTGCCTACCTTAGTTATTGGTCCTTAGCTATCGAGCCTCAAGATAAGTGTGTGGATCTTTCTTTGGATTTGACACTTCTAGTATTGGAGAGATTACCAAGCATTAGGGATTTGGAACCCACGTCTCAAATTACCAATAGGCTTGAAAATAAGCAATTCTACATTGCCAACACTGTTTAATCGCTCCACAATATTTTTTCCCCTTTTTTAACATTTTCTTTTCAATTTTAAAGTTTGTTAAGTGACATGTTTATTTTCCTTAACAAATATTAATATAAAAATATATTATTATTTTGTATCTTTTGTATAAATTTTTATTTTTATTTAATATTTGTTATATAATGTTATTATAAATCATGTAATAGATATTAAACTAATTAAATGAAAATTGATAGATACAAAGGTCAATGTGGAGTTTTTTTAGAGCATGAGAAACCACTTCAAAATAGTACACCATGACTAGAAATTAGTTTGATGGTAACTAAATTATAAATAATCTATTTGATGTGTAGAACTAGCTCTCAAATTTTTTAATTTTTAAGATAATTAAAATAATTTTAATTTTAAAATTTAATTTGATATATTTAAAATAATAATTTATGTTTTAAGGACAAAATGTTAATTTTGTCGAAAATATCTTAAGCTTTCAAAATAATTTTAAACATTTATATATGCATTATATGCACCTCCATAATTTTAATTGAAAAAGGTTATTTATATTGATGCAAAGCATCCCACAACCAATAAGTCAAAACATCTTTCCAAAAGGACAAAACAATGATTTACAAAAGAGGTTCCAAAACCAATATCCCAAGACGACTTAGGCTTGCAATCACTTTCACTAAAAACTAATTATTTAGTCATTTATTTAGTCATTTTAGTTGTGATTTTACCTGATGACCAAATTGGTCCTTTATTTAGTCATTTATATTTGTAGAACATGATCAGTTTTAGTTAGATGACTAAATTTTTTAGTCACGTGACTAAAAAAATGGTAAAACATGATCAGTTTTAGTCATGTGACTAAAATTTTTAGTCACCTGGTCATTTATTTGCCAAATTCTACTAGTGCATGCATTATCGACTTGACATAATCATATGTTAGGTAGAAAATGATTATATCAACATAACTTTATCATTGTCTGATCTATATCAGTTGCCCAATTAAATTCTTCAACTTCACAACATCTCACTTCTTCATCTTCTTAACTCATTCACATTATCTCATAAACTGAATGATATGGAAACATAATATATACCAAAAATCAATTGCTTGACATCAATGACAAGACAATAACTAATCTAACGTTTCTACTATCTTGTATTCCTCTGATCTTGGTCGGTCATCATCATCATCAACATCAGTTAAATAATCTTCATCAATACTATCAGTTATAGTAACAGTCTCAATGGTCAGGGGTGAAGGGACACAATGTTTGGAGGATGTTTGATGTGACTGATTTCATTATTAAGAAACATATGTTATCTTATTTAGCTTCACTTTGTTTTGAGAACAGTTTAATATTCTCTACTTAGCAGGGTCAACCACGTGAAGGTGGAAACTCATATGGATCCTCCCCCTAACATCACTCTACATTCCCTGTTAACGTCTAACATTCATTCATTCTTTCATCTATTAATAAATTATAACACTCATTCATTCATTATAATATGACATTCATTAACATATAACATTTATTAACATTCATCAACACACAACATTCATCAATATTCACTAACACATATTATTCATGAAAATTCATTAGCACATAAATACATTCATTAACACATGAAAATTCAATCATTATCAAATAAGGTAGATTGCAATCATTTATTTTTTAGTTTTTTTTCTTGAAGCTATGTAAAGATTGAGTAGAGCATCATTTTCTTCATCATTTCCCCCCTCTTTAGTTGTTCTGCACTTTGGCTGTGATCTCAATGTATGCCTAGTCATATACTGAGGATAAGGACACTGATGCAAAGGGGGGTCCTCTATAAAAACAAAGAAATGAGTTAAATTCAAAACATATTTTTATTATTATTACAAGTATTTCATTAATTTAAAGAACATAGCTATGATGCTCTTTACTTGATGGGGCCACATCATCTTCTGTATCATTTTGTCTCACCTCAACCTCAGCATGTTGAACACCCTCTAGAGTTTAAATACGAAAGGTTACATTAACCAATAAACCAATTATAATTAAATTCATTTAAAGCAATAATAGTGGTCCTCTTTACCTGCATTTCTAAATCCTAAAACTTTAAGTATCATCAATCCCAGATAAGAGAATATAGAAAATAATTATAGTCAGACCAGTGGACTCCTGAGTTCTGAGATGGATGAGGAAATTAATGATTTTTTAGGTCTAAATTAAGATCTTGATGATATTTTATTATTGAAGATTATTGAATCTATGAGCCAAGAGGAAAGCCAATATGTTTTGCTTCAAATTCTGATCAAGGGATGAGTAAGGATTGAAAGTTAGGTTTATATACTCCTTTTGTGGGAAAAATGTCACCTGACTTTCCTAAAATCTCAACTAAAAGAGGTAGGAAGTCATTATCTGAGCTTAGGCAGAAAGATGGTTTGGCTTTAGGCCAAGTTAAGATTACTTCTATTTTGAATGCAGGGGAGGGGAATATCCTTCCTAGGGCATCATGAAGATCATATCATGGAATGTTAGGGGATTAAAAGCCCATAAAAAACAATGCCTTTTAAAGAGATGCTTATCCTCTTTAGAAGCTTCGTTGGTTTTAATTCAGGAATCTCAATTAGGGTCAGAAGGGTATGTTAATCTTAGTAAGAAACTAGGTATTTGGGAATTTAAAAGTGTTGACTCTGTAGGTGCTTCAAGAGGTCTAGCCTTTATCTGGAATCCTAGGTCTATCTCACTAGAGCTCATTGCATCTAAACCTCATTGGATGGTTGCTAAAATCACTAATCTTAACATTAAGCTGGAAATTTATATTATTAACATATACATACCCAAATTCCTTCAGGATAAAAGGATAGTTTGGAAAGAGGTTGAGAACTTTATCAATAACCAACCAAATATTAATTTTTTAATGGGTGGGGATTTCAATGCTATCTTAGATACAGGTGGTCCCACAATAGTGTGTCCCACTTTTTGGCCAACTTTGACACAAAGATCAACATTCTAAGAAAAAAATTCACTTTCAAATACCTGTTGCCGCAAAAATATTAGGAATTTGAAGATGATGTAAATTAGAGTCTTTTAGAATTTTTTTCTATTTTCTAAATATATTTAAAAAAAATTTAAATTCATTTAAATTCATTTTTCCTTCTCCTTTGAAAAGTGGTTTGTGTGAAAAACTATGTTTTTAAGGAGTTACTGTCACTTGGATTAGCATAATTTTTTTTAAAAATATGATAACAATGTAATTCTTTCGAGATTATATTTGTAACTTCAATATCTAAAGGATGCAATTGGTTTCATTCATTTTGGGTCAATATTTCATAGTTTATTAAGTTCTAAAGTGACAGTAACTCTAATTTAGACATAAGGTCACTTGGATTGCTCTAACTTGATATGTGTATATCGAAATTCATTTTTTTCTTTTCTTTTATACAAAGGTAACATAAATACTCTTTTCCTACATATTTTTCATAATTTTTTTTTTGTAATTTACTATTTTTCCCGAAGTCTTGAAGAGACAGGTTGTTGAATGACCAAACAACCTATGTTTAGTTAAAGTAATATTTAAAAGTGATAATGAACTCAATATGTATTAAAATGATATTCATTAAAACACTTGTTCCAAATAGAATCATACTACATAGATAGTTTTTTCAAATGGATTCATTTGATCTACCGAAACATAAAGTCAAAGTGATTTTTTGTCAACATTTTAATAGGTGCGAAGGAGACTCCATTGTAGGTATGAATGAGAAGTATAGATTTTATATCAATGTTTTTTTAATCTAAGAGGTTTTGAGCTAACCATTTGTAATTAATTCCTTCAAATGGAACCTCTCAAGGCTTAAATCATCACATTTTATTAAAAATGTGTTATTTCAGCAAAAATCAGCATGTCTAAAAAAGTGTGACCCACTATTGTGGGGTCATCCATATCAAAGAAAAAATTGGAGGCTCAAAGAAAATAACTCAGACAATTACAGAATTTAGAGATTAGATTCAACTGATTAACGGTCTAGATATTTCCCTAAACAATGGAACCTACACATGGTCTAATAAAAGAGTGGATACTCAATATATTTCTAAAAAATTAGATAGGTTCTTTTTCATTGGTAACCTATCTAGATTTAACATAAGCTTTAAATCACATATTGGAGCTATCTTTGGTTTAGACCATTTTCCCATAAGTCTGATTTTAGAAGAAGACATAGTGCCTAAGAGGAATCCCTTTAAATTTGAAAAAATGTGTCTTAAATACGAGAATTGTCTACTTAAAATTAAAGAATGGTGGAATGAACCCAATTTCAAAGGATCTAAAACATTTGTATTAACCTCTAAACTTAAGTACATCAAACAACAATTATTTAAGTGGAATAAAGAGCATTTTGGAAATATATTTGAATCTATAAATCAGATTGAGAAAGAGTTAGATCTTAATAAGGAAATTATTAGAATAGGTCTGAAATCTGAATCTTATTCCAAAGAAAAGGAATTTGTAAATTGTTACGAGGATATACTAGCTAAAGAAGAATCCTTTTGGAAATAGAGATCTAGAGAGGTTTGGTTAGCAGAGGGAGACAAAAACACTAAATTTTTTCATAACAACTCTAAAGAAAAACACAATTCCAATAAAATAACTGAGATCAAGATAGATAATAGAATGATAATAGAAGGCCCTAAAGATATAGCCTTAGAAGCCGTGGTTTACTTTGAGAATATCTTGAATAACTTGGAAGGATCAAATAGATTGGCTCAAATTGAAATTCTGAGAAACATTCCAAAAATTATTACTAACGATATCAATAAATTGCTGAATGCTAGATTCATTAGGCTGAAGTTGAGCTGGCTTTAAGTAATCTTCACCCTGATAAATCCCCAGGTCTAGATGGGTTCCCTTCCTTTTTCTACCAACAATGCTGGGACTTTATTGGTGATGAAGTAGTTGTAGCCCTTGAAGGTATGAGGAACTCAGGCAAGATTCTCTAAGAAATTAATAATACATTTATAGCATTAATCCCCAAAAATTCTTATCCAGAAGGTTTTGATGATTATAGACCCATCTCTCTTTGCAATACGTTGTACACATTACTAACCAAAACTTTAGCCAATAGATTAAAGAAATGTCTTCCTCTCATCATCTAAGAAGAACAATTTGGTTTTGTTCCTGGGAGATCAATTCTAGATGGTGTTATCATCACTCAGGAAGCTATTCATACTATCCAAAATAATTACTCTTCCAGTATGCTTATTAAACTAGATATTAAGAAAGCATACGATAAGGTGGATTGGAGATTTTAATGCAAATGTTTAGAATCATTTGGTTTCTCCAAACAATGGATCAATCTTATTTTTGAATGTATCTTTGGGTTGAGAATGTCAATTTTGGTGAATGGAAATCAGTCTGGCTTCTTTAGTATTTCTCAAGGTATAAGACAGGGTGACCCTCTCTCTCCCTTTATTTTTATCATCATGGCAAAAGCACTTGGTAGATCCTTATCTAAGGCCAGGAATGACAATTTAATCTCAGGAATTAAAATCTCTAAAGGATTGGAGCCATGTACTCACCAAAAATTTGTAGATGATAACCTTTTGTTTGGTAAAGCATCAGTATTAGAAGAAAATGCGATTAAGAAGGTTCTAAATTTATACTCCAAAGCGTCAGCACAACATATTAATAAAGGAAAATCATAATTTTTTTTAATACTTCATAGATATTACAGAGGGATATTGGGAGAATCTTAGAATTCAATATAGGTAAGTTACCTTGCAAATATCTAGGGCTCCCTTTAGATAAAGGTAATAGATCTACTAATCTTTGGGATAGAATCATAAACAAAATTGATAATAAAATAGAATCTTGGAAAGGTAAGTGGCTTTCTAATGTAGGTAAAGTTGTGATGATCAGATCTGTTCTTTCCACCATTCCCGTTTACCAGATGATGTGCCTTAGTCTTCCTAAAGGAATAGAAAAAGAAATCATTAAGAAACTAAGAAAGTTCTTTTGGCAAGGATATGATGATAAGAAAAGATTAGCAATGATAGCTTGGGATAAAATTTCAAAATCAAAGAAAGATGGAGGTCTAAACATTGAAAATTTAAAACATCAGAATTTAGCTTTAGGGGCCAAAATATAATGGAAAATGTATAAAAACCCAGAGGTGAAATGGGTCAGAATTCTTCAACATAAGTATTTAGATTGTAATGATTGCCTCAGCATTTTTAGACATAGTCATCCTCCAAATAGGTCGAGAATCTAGAATTTTATTCTTGAATGTAGTAATGTTATAACAGAGAATATTTCTTGGGATATAGGCAATGGAGGGAATGCCCTTTTTTGGGAAGACTCTTGGGGTGCATTTCCTCCTCTAAACTCTCTTCTTAATGATGATCCAACCATTGAAAGTATCAAGAGTGTTAGGGGTATATTTGTTAAAGATTATATTGAAGTTACTGATAATAATCCGGCTTTAGGTTGGTGATGGAAATATTTTGATAACCTAGGATTTCCTAATCCCTTTAAAACAAATCTAATCAACAACTTAGTTAGGAAAATTAATCCATCCTCTGATGATGATAGATTTATTTGGGCCAATTCTAAGAATGGTGAATACAATAATAAATATGGGTATGCAACAATATCGAATTCAAACTACATGAGATCCATGCTTCCAATAGAATTGTGCTGGAATAAAAATTGTCTTCCAAAAGCATGTATGTTTACTTGGGCTACGACCCAATATAGAATTTTGACTTTTGAATGGTTTTTGAAAATGGGTTATAATGGCCCCTCAAGATGTGTGCTATGTGAAATTAGGCGTGAATCTATTGATCACCTCTTTACAGAATGCAAATTTGAATATAATTATTGGTCATGGCTTGCTAGTAAATTAAATTGGCAAACTGCCTTTCCTAATAATCTGGCTAGTCTCCTTAAATACTGGTCTAGGGGAAAAGATTCTGGTCCATTTGGTAAGATTTGGGTTATTGATCCTTCGATATTAATTTGGGAACTATGGAAGGAAAGAAATAGGAGAATTTTTAAAGATCAGAAACTTGATCTTGATCAATTTTTAAATAAAGCAGAAGCATGTATTGTTGAAGTAGTGAATAGTCAGAATATGTCTGGAAGGAAAGATTTGAAATTTACTCTAGAAGATGAGAGAATGAGGAAGTTTTGGTTTGGACTAAAAATTCCTCCTTTTGTTGGAAAGCAAGGAGTAGATAAAGAAGATCTTAGGTGAAATTATGTATGTTACCCCTTTCTCATGGATGGTTCAAGATAAACTTTGATGGAGCCTCAAAATGCAATCTGATAAAATCAGGGTTTGGCTAGTGTATTCATGACTAGATTGGTAAGATGATTGCTTATAAATGTGGTGATTTAAGAATCACAACTAATAATGTAGCTGAATGCAATGCTCTTGTCAAAGGATTTTTACTTTGCAAAAAATAAAATTTGGATTATATTGAAATAGAAGGTGAGTCTGCTTTAATCATAAATGCTTTTAGATTAGGCTATACACATAATTGGAGGTTAAATGGTCTTGTAAAGAGGAATAAATTTACTATCCTTTTTTAATCATTATACAATTAATCATATTTACAGGGAAGGAAATAAAATTTCTGATTCTTTAGCTAATAAAGGGGTAGAAGGGAGTAATGAAGAAGTCACTTATTCATTATAAGTCATTTGAGATATTTTGTATAAGTAATGAAATATGTTGTGTTAGCATTGTCAGTTTTTGTTGTGGGACCTGTGTGTTATAATTGTGTCACACTTCTATGGATCATTACATGCAAGGAAACTAAAGAATGAGCCCTCGCAAATCAATCCATAGCTCCCTAGGCATGGAGTGCAAGGGTTTTTGAGAATGCTCTCAGCTAGAGCTATTAAGCCAATAACCTTGCTAGTAAACCATGCAATGGGAGATTCAATGAAGACAAGGGCAAGAATGCCAATATCCTCAAGAATCAAGAATGAAAATGCAATGCAACTAGATTAAGAATGGAAATGCAAGCTAAACTATGGAAATGAAAGATGCAAGTATTACAAAGCCTCCTAGTTAAACTAGATGAATTAATCTAAAGCATAAAAGAAATCTAAGCTAAGAATGCCATGAAAATGAAACTACTATGCAAGAAATGAAATCTAACTATGAAGCAAGAAAGCCATGATGATGCAAGAATGAAGACAAGAAGATAGAGTGTTGATGAAGATCCAAGATGAATGCCAACAATGCTCCAAATCTTCAAACCCTAGATGCAAGAATATCTCCAAAAGCTCCAAGATGACCTAGAAAACCTGTAGCATAACAATAGCATAAAAATTTGTGTGTGCAAATGAGGAAGAGAGCTCTCCTTTTATAGGGAATGAAAAAGGAATGGGCCATGGAGATTAAGAGGCAAAAGATTTAATCAACGGTGGAGCTTAAAAGAGGAGCAATCCATGTGCACAAGTATCCTCCAATAAGAAAATAGGAGTTGACTTTTGTGTCCATATGAGACAAAAAGTACTTTTCTTCTTTTATAAAATAAGAAAAATGCTTTATTTGTGCAACTTAGGATAAGAGGAAAAGTGGGGGCTTTTATTTATTTAAAAGGGGAGGAAATATTCCTTTTAAATAAATAAAGACTTAGGATAAGATGGTTAGCCCATAGAAAATAATCGAATAAATGATAGAACTAGGATTTGATCAAGAATAAGCAATTTATGATTTAGCAAAAGGGGCTAATAGTCTAGATGACCATTTTTAGGTGTATACATTTGCCCCTCTTTGACTAATGTGTGATCGATCTGGGAACACATGTAGTCAAAGAATGAAGTTGAAATGTGAGATCAATTTAGGATCACAAAGCAACTCAGATCAGCCAAGAAAGCAAGAGATAGCCAAGAAGGCAAGCAAATAGCGATCTGACTCCAAAGAATGAAGTGCAGAGAGATAGCAAATCCTACATGATCAGCCTGGTAGCGATAGTACTGAACACTTAGGAAAGAGATAGCCAATAAGATATGATGTGTCTACCCCCTCGGGATCGAAAGCGAAATCCAGGTAGAGGGAAAGCAGAAGCAAGAGCAACATGATCAAATCACTAGAAATCATAATCGAAGATGAAAGATAATAGAATAACCATCAACCAATGAAGGGATGCCCCACACACGGGACACGGGGCACGAACCTATCGGTCCCTCAACCCGTAAACGCCATAGAGGGGGGAATTGGAACTTGGGATTTGAATGAAAGACTAGAAGGTTGAAAGAGATGGGGATGAAGAGGTTATGATGCCCCAGCGAAGATCAAAGGATCAGACCTCAAAAGGTTAGCCAACTGTGCGGAAAAAGGAGAAAGGGTCAAGGTGAATGTAGATTTTGGTTTGGATCCCGAA
This sequence comes from Chamaecyparis obtusa, assembly GCA_027943335.1. Classification (NCBI taxonomy): domain Eukaryota; kingdom Viridiplantae; phylum Streptophyta; class Pinopsida; order Cupressales; family Cupressaceae; genus Chamaecyparis; species Chamaecyparis obtusa. The sequence continues at coordinate 129,967 of BSBK01005838.1, read as the reverse complement.
ATGAAGAGAAAATGATGTGAGATGAAAGACAAGAAAGTGAAAGACATGATCGGGAAGAAGCGAAAGGTGAGCGCAGCTGATTAACAAGTCCATGAAAAATGAAAGGAGAGCTCTCTCCATATGCAAGATGCAAAACTAAACTAACATGAACCTAAGAAATGCAAGCTACATGAAAAGTGGTTTACTTGCAAGGTTACAAAGCCAATAGACATCTAATATTCATCATCGAGCGTTATTGGTAGCGTCACAAGATCATACAATACACACTAGCATAACTATGTGGATTTGAATATGATCTATATCAGATAGAAATGTGAAAATCTCACGTAGGCATCAAAGACATGTAGGTCAAGATGACTAGTGCAGTGAGATTACCTAAGTTTGATATAGCAAGATTATGCTTGTATCAAGACACATGAAAGTCAGGATAACTAGAAGCATGCACTCACAAAATAGTCAAGGATAATACCTTGTTAATCCATAGTGTCAAGTAGGACTAGCATAAATGCTCATGACAGTGAGGACCAACAAAATATACCCACAAGCAGATAAAGAAATAAAACATGTTCTCATTCCCTCAGTCTTCTAGCTATGCATCATCAAAAATGATCATAGGGGGAGAACACTCAGCAAAGAAAGCATCATAGACAGCACACAAAGAAATAAAGTCAAACAAATCTCAATGATTCAAGTGCGTGTGTGTAGGTCATAGAGTCAAGCTTTGAGTATCGCATCTGCCAGTGAGAAATATTGCATCATACTAGACTGCAGGTAGGACATCTGATAAGTGTTAAGAAACACTCAACGCAAGGGTAGTGTTGAAAAACACCATTGGGGTGGTGTTGAAAAACACCATTGGAACCAAGTTGCCCAAGAAACCCAGACGCACAAAGAGACCCAAGATAAGCTTAAAGCAACATATGCCCCCTAGACTAAGACAAGAATCAATTCCAGGCTAGGAGAGGCAAAGCGAGAAGTGGAGCGAAAGAGCGCCATGCAAGACTGATAGACATAGCTGCAGAGGGTCTCAAGTAGTTCCTGTTTCCAAGTTTTCACCACTTGATAGATTTATTGCAATTTTTTCAGGACTTTTTATAAATTTTTTTGTATTTTTGCTACCAAGGCGCCTGTTTCCAGGTTTTCACCAAGGCACTTTTTCTTTTTTCTTTTTTTTTTTGAATTTTTTGAATTTTTTGATTTTTTTGGTGAGACATCAAAGCGCCTATTGCTAGGTTTTCACTAGGATGCTCATTTTTTCAGTACTTTATATGCTTTTTAGGTTTTTTTCAGCATCATATATGATTTTTTTTGTAATTTTTTCAGGATCATAAAGTATATACAAGGAATGCCCCAGACAGGAACGGGCATTAAAGATCTGCTTCCTTTGATGTAGAGAATTGATAGGCCCCAGGCCCAAATGCTGCAACTGTGACAATAGGAGGTCTCAACTAGTTCGACCAATAATAACCAACCCTAAGCAATGTCTGAGTTAGTGGAGGATCATTAGAATGTGATCCACATATGTCATCGTGGATTTCAGCTAGCACTTTTTCTGACTCCTCTATTTGTAGACACCTAAGGAGAGTTCCATCTAGACCCTTCCTATACAAGCCACTAGAGACAAAGGCAAAGTGTAAGGGATGGTGGAAAGAACAGAGCGGAGGAGTATGAGGTGGAAGACATGAAAAGATGGTAGGATTGTAAGATTTGTGAGCAGGATAGCATAATTCATCCACCAAGAACTTGAAGTGAAATTTATGCTTTTTCATTTGTAAGATGGATGCCAAAGTAACCAAGGCTTTAGCAACTCTTTTCTCAGCTTTAGGAATGGGCTGAAGTATAACAGTTATGAGATCATGCTTGAAGTAATGCACCATTTGTTTGTAGAGAATCAACTTCTCATCTTTTATTTTGGAGTCATTATTTTTGAGCAAATTTTTATCTTTACTTTTCTTAGGTTCAGATACTGCCACAATGTGGTTTTCGCCATCCGACCATTGCTCTTTTCTTTTGACTTGATGACTGTGATGCTTGATTTCTGATTCAATCTTTTTTGTTGCTAGTTCTTTGGTGGAAGAAGTAACAGGTGTTGATGGGAGATGAAATGAAGTGACTGGTTCAATAGTATTTATGTGAAGGATGTCATCTCTGGTAACAAGAAAGGCTGAGCCTATAGGGTAGGCTCCAAAAGTAGCTAGATCTAGATTCGTCATAGGAGGACCAACGTAGTCCACTAAGGCAATACGGGGAACAAACTCATCAGATCCAACACAAGACTCATCAACTACATCGGGTGGGTTACGAGAAATATGAACTACATCAACATCCATATCTGTCATGGAAGAATCTTCTGGAAGAGGCTTAATATGATGAGAAGTAGAAACACTCATGTCATTATGTGATAGATCACCTCTTTGTAGCAGTCGCTCAATGTTGTGACGTTGTCTATCATAGTGCAATGATTCTTTAGGAACATAGGTTCTAGACATAGAAGACTCGGCAATATCATCAGTAGATATACATTCTTCTCCCCAAAGGAGTGAAGTAGAAGGAAGATCATCTCCCATTTGAGCCATAGTGTGTAGCGGTGACTCATCTGTATCTGTGTCTGAATTACTAAGCATGGGAGTATTTCTAGAATCCTCTCTATAGATCCACTCTTGAATAGCTTGTTCTTCTCTTTCTGCTTCTAAAGGAATGGATGGAGGAACAAAAGTATCAAAGATCACCATAGCAGAAGTGGAAGGCTGCATCTGATCAGAAGGTCTCCCATATGACCTAGGAGAAACAGGTATAGAAGCAAAAGAACCCAGTTTATATTCACCCATACCAAGGCTCATCATCTTAAGTGATTTCTCAGCAGCAGCTAGAGATGTACTAGGATCAACAAAAGGTTCATTACGAGGGACAAATTTTTCAGTAGTAGCAATAGCATTGATAGCAATAGTATGGTCTCCAGGAATCACAACCTCAGTGCCATTGTATGGAAATTTGACGCACTGATGATAAGTGGAAGGAATAGCCTGCATGTCATGGATCCAAGGACGACCCAAAAGAATGTTATATGCGAGTGGGATGTCCAATACTTGGAAGCTAATATCTTTCGTGATAGGGCCCACTCGGACAGGCAGTGTGACAAGACCTTTGGAAGATCTTTCCACTTCATCATAAGCTTTTATAGTAATCTTCTTCTTGGAATCCACAGCCAATTCTGACAAACCCAATTGTTGTATGACATTGAAAGAAACAATATTTAACCCTGCACCATTGTCTATCAGGACTCGGCGGACTCGGGTATTGTAGACTAGAACTTCAATGTGTAAAGCCAAATTATGAGGGTGAGCAATAGATATGTCATCTTCTGCAGAAAAGGAGAGAGATAGTGGAGATGAAATGTGGTTGACCATAGCCTGAAATTGATCTAGATCAATGTCATTGGGAACACATGTTGTACGTAGAGCTTTATCAAGAATCTCTCTATGTGAAGGGGATAACCGAAGCAACTCAAGGATATATATTTGTGCTGGTGTCTTTTGTAAATGTTGGACAAGATCATAGCTAGGGGTGGCTGAAGGAGCCACTTGTTTGGAAGGCAAAGCTTGCTTGGGATCTTGCGCAGTTTTAAGGACAATCTTGGCTTTCCCCCTAGTAACAACATTCAGTGTCTCACTTCGGGAAGATGAACTACCACGTTTTTGCAAGACTAACTTTGGCTTACCATGATTGGTGTTATTATCATCTTGAGACCGCATCATTAGAACACTCTCAATGGGCTCTACCATGTTAATCACAAGCGTATTAGAAGGATACGTGTAATTGATCTTTGCATCATGATTCTTCTTATGTGTTTGAGAGGTTTCCCCCTTATCATGCTTAGGTAGAGGATCTTTGAAAGCTGTGTGATCAGAATTTTTAGTTAAGCCATCAGTGGAGATTGTGCCATTCTTAATAAGATCCTGAATATCATCCTTAAGCCTAAAACAATTGTCTGTTGGATGTCCCTTGTTTCTGTGATAATGGCAGTAATGATCCTCTCTCCACCAATTGGGCTTATTTATCGGATCCCAGTTACCAAGTTTATCAGGAAGCGTAAGATATCCATTGTCAACCAAAGTCTTAAGGATCACATCGTAAGGTTCTGCCAACTTGGTATAGACTCGCTTTCGAAATGACTTCTTAGGCTTATCTGCATATTGAGGTTTAGGAGCACTGTGAGCGTTGGCAGCTTCTTGTTGTTTTGCTACATAGATAGCATTGGAAAGATTGAAAGCAGGCTCTTTAACTTTAGGAGCATCAACAACCCCATCATTAACAACATACTTGTTCTTATTCCAAGGTTTTTTCTTGTCTTTACCATTGCCTTTAGCATCTTTATTAATAACAATATCCCCTTTTCTTATAGCTACATCCTCAATCCAATATGCACTTTCAACCATGTCATGGAAGGAGGAGAATAGTTGCTTCCTTAGATCATAAAATAGCTCAGGCACAAGTGTGTTGACGAAAATGTCAATCTTTTCTCTTTCAGGTAGCTGACGAGGATATCGAGAATATAATGACCTCCAACGTTGTAAGTAAGTTGCAAATGGCTCACCTTGATGTTGTCTTAGATTACCAAGATCTATCACAGTGACAGGTTGTTGGATGTTGTAAGAGTACTGTTGGGTAAATCGCTGAGCTAACTCATCAAAAGTCTTAAGCGGTGGTGTTAATTTCGCAAACCATTCTAAAGCTTGGCCTCTTAAGCTTTGAGGGAATAAGCGTAGAAGATATGTGTCTTCATGAAGAAAGTCCATACTAAGAGCATAAAAATGACGCACATGGTCATGAGGGTCACCATTTCCATCATACTTGTCATATTTAGGAACCTCAATATCCTTAGGAAATGAGACCATGTATAGATCTTTATCAAAAGGAAGAGCACAAATTGATTGTACAAAAGAGACCTTTGGAGGCTCTCTTTCTAATGCCATTTGGGTAAGGCGTTGATTTGTCCGACGTAATTCTTCTTGAAGGACTTCCAATTCAGTTGGTACTCTTTGTTGGACAATTTATCTGACATCATACCCGGGAGGAAGCTTGTATCCTCTAGAAGTCATATATTGAAAATATTGATCACCATTACGCTCTAAAAGCTTATGCATCATTCGTTGGAAATCCACATCTTGTTCACATCTCATAAGATCCTCACTAGAAATCTCATCATTAGCCTTTGCCTCATGTTGAGAGGGAGGAGGTCTAGGGGGTGAAGAAGGCATAGCAAAAGTTGGCCTTGGAGGAGATCTTGGTGGCGTGTTGTTGTCATTGTTTCCATTGTTAAAAAGAGGTCTATGCTCATGATTACTAGTCTCAAGTTGCTCATGAAATGTCCCTCTATAAGCCATGCGCCTAGTAGCATCCATCTTTTGTTGATTGTGTTCTTTGTCTAAGCGTGCTTGATTATCTTTACGCTCAAAGTGTTCTTGCAAGAGTTGAAACTTTTCTTGTTCAGTCAAAGTGAGTGAGACACTGTCTGTGTTTTTGGGGGTCTTGAATGCGGAAAAGAGGAAACCTCCTTTATACCACGGTGCAGCCTTAGAATTCTCAGATTGGTCAGAACTAGAACTGTTTTTGCTAATGGGTGCTTTTGAACGTCTAGTTGGAGAAGGTAACTGTGTATAATTGAATGGAGGATGACTCTCCTGCTCAAATTGAGACCGAGTTGTAACCGGCATGAAAAGAGATGTTGGTTGACTAATAGAATGAGACAAAGTTTCTTAGATTTGAGATAAGAAAAGCTAATAAAGATCACTTGTCAAAGTAGAACAATAGAGAGATGGCTCATCAAAAGTGCTAGAGCACTTACAACAATCAATTGACTAAAGCCGAGCAACGAGCAAGAAGCTCAATAAGCAAGTAGCTAGAGAGGTAACCGTGATGCGACAAGTGATCAAGAGTAGCATTTGTTAAGCTCAAATCCAATAGTTTTAGCTCATTTGTTTCAGTCTAGAACAAATCTAAACATGTAAGTAACAAACCAATTTCAGGTAAAAATAGAAAAGGACACTCTACAGTAGGTTAAAGTGCAAGTTTAGCAACTCCGAATTGTAGCAATGACAGGACAGTAGAAATGACTCAAGATTCTTGGTTGAGGGTATGCAAGGATACTTCAATATCATATGACTCTTGACCAGTGAATGTGAAAAACTCAGTTTTGAAGCGCTTTGACCAAATTTGTAGATTGAACAGTGCAATTTCTCAGTTTGACAAGCAGTAGCAATAGATAAAAGATAGGTTTGCAAACAGTATGGGATCAAACATGTCATAGAACACTTGAAACAAGGGAAAAAGCAACCTTGCCAAGACAAGCACTTGTGATATCAAAATAGAGAACCTTATGAATGCTACCGTTTGTTTGAATGTTGAGAACGTTTACATTGGTATAGCACAATCGAAGACAATTCAAGCAATTACTACCTAGAAGGACAAGGCTCATTACTTAGCAACGTGGCCCACAACTTGATGCTCCCTTGCCTCACACCAAGTGGTTGCCCACAAGAGATATTGGCGTTGTCATGGAAGTGTCAAAAACACAACCAAAGGAACACATATGGTGAGTGTCTTGGGGTGATCCGGGTAAGTCCACTTGGATCAATCCTTGCACCAAGAAGCTAAGCGGCTAAAATAAGGTGGCCTCTATCTAATGGTTCATAGTAAGGGATTCCGTTCATAGCACCCTTCTTGCTCCTCATAAAGGACTAGGACCTCGCGGCCTCAAGAGTACCTTAAGCATTCTTGCTTAATGCTTTCTTCATGGTCATAATCTCACAAGTTACTCACATCAAGCGAAGATAAGTACTATGTCTACCAAGGTTTTGTGTCCTCGATAGCCTTGAGTTATAGTGAGTTGGAATCACTCGCCACCAAGGAAAATGATGACAAGGTTGTCCCCACTTGGGTCGTTCCTCTTGATTGCTCAAGAGCAGGCCCGCTAAAGGATCCTAAGCTAAACAAAGAGTGGATTAATTCTTGAGGTTCAAGGTTTTTGATTCACCACAAGGGTGAAGAGCATACTCCCCTATCTCAAAAATCTCTCCCAAACACACCAAGCAAAGATTTAATTACCCCCTTGCTTTCAAAATCCCAAGATGGGTCAAGATTTTTGTTTCACCACAAGGGTGAAGAGCATACTCTCCTACCACCTCAAAATTTCTACAACAAGGTATTAAGTGCCTATGAAAGGAAACAACTAGTATATGCCGCACTTAATAAAGAATGCAATTAAACAAGCACTTGATTTGGTTTTTATGCTTAGGGCAGCTCTGCAAAAACCATTAGTAGCCCTCTTTGACATGCGATTTTAGCAAATTTCAAGCAAGAAGCACCTACAACCACAACTTGACAAGAGAACAAGCAAACAAGATATGCAATATATATCCAATTTATGCAAACCCTAAGGTTAGATCTGAAAATCAATTGTTAGGAGCAATGATAACCAGCAAATAATCCAAATGATAACTCATATCATGCAATGAACAATGAAAAATAAGTGCATACCCATCACAAAATTTTATTTTTTTTTGCATTTGACCTAGTCAACAAGATCTGATTTTTACCACATGAATTCAGACCCTAAACTCAAAATGCAGAAAAGAGACCTCTATCAAAAAACAAAGAGCTTTCCAAAAATATAAAATTTTTAGAAAAATCTCTTCATTTGTGCCCTAGAGAGCCATTTTACCAAAACAGACCAAATTTTATAAATCAACCAAATGAGCTATGATATGATTTCTAAATTAAAAACACAGTAAATGGACCCCCTATAGAATTTGAAGAACTTTTCAGAAATATAAAAATTTCTGAAAAATATGCTGATTTGCGCCAAAAATCAATTTTTTATAAAAAATAAAGAAAAAATCATAAAAAATACAAATTACCTCCAAAAATTTTGAAATTTTTTTTGAAGCTTCTTTGATATGTTGCCAACTTAAAAAAAAATTTTCAGACCAGAACACTAAGCCGTTTGGGAGATATGGTCAAATCTTTCAAATCTAGGGTTTTTTTCATCTCCAAACAAATCTGCACAAGGGTTAGCTCCAAAAATAATCAAAACCAGCATGCAAGAGGTGGGTTGCCCCACGGTGGGTGCCAAAAATGTGTGTTATAATTATGTCACACTTCTATGGATCATTACATGCAAGGAAACTCAAGAATGAGCCCTCACAAATCAATCCATAGCTCCCTAGGCATGGAGTGCAAGGGTTTTTGAGAATGCTCTCAGCTAGAGCTATTAAGCCAATAACCTTGCTAGTAAACCATGCAATGGGAGATTCAATGAAGAAAAGGGCAAGAATACCAATATCCTCAAGAATCAAGAATGAAAATGCAATGCAACTAGATTAAGAATGGAAATGCAAGCTAAACTATGGAAATGAAAGATGCAAGTATTACAAAGCCTCCTAGTTAAACTAGATGAATTAATCTAAAGCATAAAAGAAATCTAAGCTAAGAATGCCATGAAAATGAAACTACTATGCAAGAAATGAAATCTAACTATGAAGCAAGAAAGCCATGATGATGCAAGAATGAAGACAAGAAGATAGAGTGTTGATGAAGATCCAAGATGAATGCCAACAATGCTCCAAATCTTCAAACCCTAGATGCAAGAATATCTCCAAAAGCTCCAAGATGACCTAGAAAACTTGTAGCATAACAATAGCATAAAAATTTGTGTGTGCAAATGAGGAAGAGAGCTCTCCTTTTATAGGAAATGAAAAAGGAATGGGCCATGGAGATTAAGAGGCAAAAGATTTAATCAACGGTGGAGCTTAAAAGAGGAGCAATCTATGTGCACAAGTATCCTCCAATAAGAAAATAAGAGTTGACTTTTGTGTCCATATGAGACAAAAAGTACTTTTCTTTTTTTATAAAATAAGAAAAATGCTTTATTTGTGCAACTTAGGATAAGAGGAAAAGTGGGGGCTTTTATTTATTTAAAAGGGGAGGAAATATTCCTTTTAAACAAATAAAGACTTAGGATAAGATGGTTAGCCCATAGAAAATAATCGAATAAATGATAGAACTAGGATTTGATCAAGAATAAGCAATTTATGATTTAGCAAAAGGGGCTAATAGTCTAGATGACCATTTTTAGGTGTATACAGGACCTATGACGGTTTGTATTCATATTCTTTAGCATTTTGGAAAGCCTTTATATTCTTTGCATTACATCAAGTGAATTCATTCTGGATCTGTAAGGTTATTTCTGAAATAAATGGCAACTCCTATCAAGTTAAGATGCATTTAGAAACAAGTTGCCTTTGATGGAGAAATAATTTCTAACAAAATTAAGAAGATTATGTTGATTAAATTTGACATTGTTGTAAGAGTTGTATCTGTTATTTTAGGTAATGAGTTTAAAGAGAATACCAACAAATATCGGGTTAATTTTGATATCATGGAAATGCTCATTTCTTTAGCCTTACAAGTGGATCTAGATATTAAGGCTATTGGATGCCTCTATAGAAGACTCTTTAAAAATAAATATCTGGTGGATTTGGATAAGGTGATGAATAGTATTCGAATTGATTTATCTATTCCCAAGCCTAAGGATTACAATAGAAGATTCGTCAATCATAACATCATGCTCACTTTTCCAATCCTTGAAATTGAAGATTGGGACACATATATAGAGGAGACCCCTTCAATAAGGAGAAATCTTGACTTCTTACTATTCTTTACTCATTTGAGATCTCCCTCTAATACAAATTGGATGGATGGCTTTATTATGGAGGATGGTATTGGGCTAAGATTGGCTCAGGAAGAAGAAGGTTCTACATTGTCATCATGTTCTATAGACATGGTTTAAAGATTGATTTTAGGTTTTTGTGTGTGCTTGTAACATTCTGATAAAATTGAAATATAAGCTAATGGTTTGTACTAGTAATTTCTCCCGCTTATTTCAAATATGTCTTGATACATAATTTAATTCAATCTTTATATTTAGTTAATATAGGAACCTTGAAATTTAATTTAAGTCTGCAAACTGTTATAGTAGATGAAGTAACATCTTAGCCTAATATCGATAAAGCTTTCCTTGACAAGTACAACCAATTCATTAAATGTTACATGTCCTTTGTCATAAATTTGCATTGTCAATATAGCCAGAATAACCTATCTTTGATTTATTACCTCAGAAGGTGGTTAATAAGTAATCTTTATCTGTTGTAAAAATCAGTTGTAGTTGGAAATGGAGTCGAACATCAAGTTCATATGCCTCACTAAAAGTAGGTTGTCGACTTTTAGAGGAATGATCAAATCTGAGAGATGGGATAAATTGCTTCAAATAGACGATTTGGGCCGAAGAGCGGTAGAAAAGATTATTGGTGAGGATGCTTTAAATCATGAGTATTTTTACAAGGTTAATAGTGATATAGTAGGTACTTTTGCTGCTATCCTTCTCATTGTTAAAATTTCTAAAGGCGAGGTAATTTCTGCATGCTTGGAACTATTTGATGAAAAACATTGTAGTGGGCTTTTGTTGGCCATAAATAGTGTTAATTATGACCTATTGATTTCATTTTTGGAGGATTACATGGAGAATCCTATGGGCTCCTTAACCCATAAGATTCACTATGCCAGAAGACCAATTCTGATCTTTAAAAATAAAAAGGTATTTGATGATAGACTAGATATCATCAAACATAATGTAGGTTTTCTTCTGAAATGGCTTAGGGTTAAGCCATGTGAAGGCGTCAAATGGGTTAAAGAATACCTGATTGTGAAAGGCTTTGAAGTGGAAACCTACTTTGGTAATATGTCATTATTTGACATTCAGCTTTTTCAGCCAGCACTAGTTAAGAAATCGACCAAGGGATTCAAAGCGATCAAAGGAAAATGGAATTTTTAGTCAAGGATAGTAGACTCCTTTGAGGATGAGGAAGAACTAGTTTTAGATAATCCAGTTAGGAAGAAATAAGGGGATTTAATGTTAATATTTAGCTGGCTAACCCTAGGATTAAGTATCTTGCAAACTGGTATAAAATTTCATGCTGGTTTTTGTTTTTGTTTTAAGTAAAGTATGGTACTAATGTACTGGACTCATGAAATTTTAGATAGTAATGGTGATATCACAAATATTGATACTTTTATTATTATTTTTGTATGTAGGCTAAAATGTTTCATTATGGTGGATATTCTGTAATTGGTCATGTTGGTCTTCTCATGTAATAAGTTACTGGTTGTACACACTAAGATGTGCACTTCTCTAAGCCATTACTTCCAAGAAAATCCATAAATGGGAAACCTTGAGAAAGTGACCTAGAGCTCCCTAGGCATGGAGTGCAAAGGTTTCAAGAGTGCTCTCAACTAGAGCTATTAAGCCAATAACCTTGCTAGTAAACCATGCAATGGGAGATTAAATGAGACAAGGGCAAGAATGCCAATATCTTCAAGAATCCAAATGGAGATGCAATGCAAGCTATGCTAAGAATGAAAATGCAAGCTAAGCTATGAAAATGAAAGATAGAAGTATTACAAATCCTTACTAATTAAGCTATGTGAGCTAATCTAGAGTAGGAAAGGAAACTAAGCTAAGAAAGCATAAACATGAAGCTAAGCCTAGAATGCAAGAATGAAGGTTAAATGCAATAAGATCTCCAAAAGCTCCAAAGTCTCCAAAAAATCCTGCAACATAAGATTAACATCAAAAGTTGGGTCCTTAGAATGAGAAGAGAGCTCTCCTTTTAAAGGAAGTGAAAAAGGAATGGATCATGGAGATTAAGAGGAAAAATATTTTAGTCAAGGGTGGAGCTTGAAAGAGGAGCAATCCATGTGCACAAGTTTCCTCCAATGAGAAATAAGTGTTGACTTTTGTTTCCCATGTGAGACAAAAAGACCTTTTCTTATTTTTATAAAATAAGAATAATGCTTTATTTGTGCAACTTAGGATAAAAGGAAAAGTGAGGGCTTTTTATTTAATAAAAGGGGAGGGAATTCCTTTTAAATAAATAAAGACTTAGGCTAAAATGGTTAGCCCATAGAAAATAATCAAATAAATGATAGAACTAGGACTTGATCAAGAATAAACAATTGATAATTTTAGCAAATAATGCTAGCAAGGGGCTAATAGTCTAGATGACCATTTTTGGGTGATTACATTTTCCCCTCTTTGACTAATGTGTGATCAATCTGGGAACACATTACGTCAAAGAATAGATCAACCAAGAAGGCAATAGATAGAGATCTGACTCCAAAGAATGAAGTGCAGAGAGATAGCAAATCCTGCATGGTCAGCCTAGTAGTGACAATACTGAACACTTAGGAAAGAGATGGACAGTATCAGAACTCAAGATGAGAACTAACATGTCAAGTGCAAAGATAGATCGATCAGAGAAAATGGAATGGTCAATCATATGCTTTGGAGAATAGCCAATAGGATATGATGTGTTTGCCCCCTCAGGATCGAAAGAGAAATCAGGTAGAGGGAATGTAGAAGCAAGATCAACATGATCAAATCACTAGAAATCATAATCGAAGATGAAAGATAAGAGAATAACCATCAAGTAGTGAAGATATGCCCCAGTTAAGACCTAAGAGAGAGATGAAATGAGTGAGAGACTAGAAAGGTTGAAAGAGATGGGGATGAAGGAATGAAGAATGCCCCAACAAAGATCGAAGGATCAAGCCTCAAATGGTCAGCCAACTACACAGAAGAAGGAGAAATGTGATTTTGACGATCAAGGTGAACTCAGATTTCGGTTTCAATCCCGAAATGAATAGAAAATGATGTGATATGAAAGACAAGAAGTGAAAGACATGATCATGAAGAAGCAAAAGGTGAGTGTAGTTTGACTAATAAGTCCGTGAAAGATGAAAGGAGAGCTCTCTCCATATGCAAGATGCCAAACTAACTATCATGAACTTAAGAATGCAAGCTACTATGAATAGTGGTTTACTTTGCAAGGTTACAAAGCTGTTAGACTCTAATAATCATCATCGAGTGTTGTTGGTAGCATCGCAAGATCATACAAGACACACTAGTATAACTATTTGAATCTGAATATGATCTATATCAGATAGAAATATGGGAATCCCACCTAGGCATCAAAGACGTATAGGTCAAGATGACTAGTGCAGTGAGGTTCCCTAAGTTTAGTATAGCAAGATTATACTCACATCGAGACACAAGGAAAGTCAAGATGACTATAAGCATGCACTTGCAAAAAAAATCAAGGATAATACATTGTAGATCCTAGTGTCAAGTGGAACAAGCATAAATGCTCATGATAGTGAGGATCAACAAGATATACCCACAAGCAGAAAGCAAATAAAACATGTACTCATGCCCTAGTCTTCTAGCTCGGCATCATTGAAAATGATCAGGGAGAGAACACTCGGCAAAGAAATCATCATAGATAGCACACAAAGAAATAAAGTCAAACAAATCTCAGCAAGTCAAGTGTTTAAGTGCATGTGTGTAGCTCATAGAGTCAAACTTTGAGTATCGCATCTACCAATGAGAAATATCTTATCATTCTAGACTGCGAGTAAGATATTTGATAAGTGTTGAAAAAAACTTGACGCTAGGAAAGTGTTGAAAAACACAGTTGGGGAGGTGTTGAAAAACATTGTTGGAACCAAGTTGCCCAAGAAACCCGGACGCACAAAGAGACCCAAGATAAGCTAGAACAACGTATGCCCCCTAGACTAAGACAAGAGTCAATTCCAGGCTAGGAGAGGTAAAGCAAGAAGTGGAGCAAAGGAGCACCATGCAAGACTGATAGACATAGGTGCAAGGGTCTCAAGTAGTGCCTGTTTCTAGATTTCCACCACTTGATAGATTTTTTCAGGACTTTTTTCAATTTTTTGTATTTTTACTACCAAGGCGCCTGTTTCCAAGTTTTCACCAAGGCACTTTTCCTTTTTTTTATATTTAGAATTTTTTGATTTTTTTGGTGAGACATCAAAGCGCCTATTGCTAGGTTTTCACTAGGATGCTCATTTTTTCAGTATTTTTTATGCTTTTTAGGATTTTGTCAGCATCATATATGATTTTTTTTGAATTTTTTCAGGATCAATAAAGTATGTACAAAAGAGCTCAAGAACCTTAGGTATAGAAATTTTTCAGATGTAGAACATTGATATGCTCAATAAGCTCTTCTCCCTTAGGGGTAGATAGCTGATAGGCTCCAGACCCAAATGCTGCTATGATAATATATGGGCCTAACCAATTTGGCTCAAACTTGCCTTTCTGCTCCCTATTCTGCTGATTTTTAGGATTTTCTCTGAGAACTAGCTCACCCACTTGGAACTCTCTAGGATGAAATTTCTTATTGTAAGCAGTAGACATTCTCTTCTAATAAGTGCACATGTGATCAAAGGTGGCCTTGCGGCGTTCTTCCAAAGTAGTGAGCTCATGCACTCTCATGGCCCTCTGGTCTTCATCAGTAATCAAACCATGGAGAGAGACTCTCAGTGAAGGTATTTCAACCTCTAATGGTAAGACAGCCTCAGAACCATAGACCAAGGAAAAAGATGTGGCACCTGTAGGAGTGCAGATAGAAGTTCTGTAAGCCCATAGTGCAGGATTGATCTACAAATGCCAATCCTTGCCTGATTTGTGCACTGTTCTGTGGAGAATTTTTAGTAATGTTTTGTTTGAGGCCTCAGCTTGGCCATTCCCTTGAGGGTAGTAAACAGAAGACCAATGTTGTTTGATTTTGAAATTTTTGCAAAAGTGCTTTAGGTCTTTTTTTTTAAACTGGCCACTATTATCCGTAACTATGGAAGAAGGAATACCATAGCGACAAATGATGTGATTCAAAATTGTAGGATTTGAGCAATACAAATCCACAAAACCCAAAGATCACCTGCTTACAAAAACCTATTACAAGGAAGTAGAGACAAGAAGAGGGCAAGGGTTTGACTCAAAAATATGAAGAAGAAAATATCCTCAATTAATGAATGAATTGAATGTACAATGGATCATCCTTATAAAGGAGATTGAAAGCCTTGAAAGGCAAAGTCTAGTGCATGTAATAATTAGTTTAACTATTACATGACTAATGCATGAGTTTAGAACAACTAGTGCATGTGCTTTTAACTAAAG
The DNA here is from genome assembly GCA_027943335.1 of Chamaecyparis obtusa. Classification (NCBI taxonomy): domain Eukaryota; kingdom Viridiplantae; phylum Streptophyta; class Pinopsida; order Cupressales; family Cupressaceae; genus Chamaecyparis; species Chamaecyparis obtusa. The sequence continues at coordinate 114,879 of BSBK01005838.1, read as the reverse complement.
CAAAATGAAGTTGACATCTTAAGAAAGGAGTAAAGATTAATTAACATAATTAATACTTTACTCTAACACCCCCCCTTAAGATGAGCAACAATGCAACTACAAACAATGCAAAAAGAAAGAAAAGGAAACTACAATACTGAAAGCATAAAAATGGGTCTCGACAACATGGCCTGATGAGGTACCCAAGTATAAAAGAGAGTCTCTGAAAAGTAGAGAAATAGAGAAAACCACATGGGAAAAACTCTACTCCAAAAAGAGACAAAGACTAGTCTGAAGGATTGAAGAAGCCTCCAAAACTAGGAATGTTCCAGAAAATAGGAACAAAGATGAACATGTACAACATCACTGAAGCATGTATCTGAAAACTCTGTCAAGAAGAAATTGATGATATGAAGATCCTCCACAAAAATATGACCAGGTAGAGAAGACTATAATCTGCATGAGTGCCCTCAAATAACACTACTCAAATCAGGAGGCAAACAAAGGCAAAACACCTAAACTCAAAGATACAGATGGCATAAACACCAAAAGCCTGAAGAGCTAATCAATCAAAGCTGGAAGAGTGCATCCAAAATAGGAAAGAAAAGAGTGTCTATATGGTAAATGATCCATCTCACCGGAATGCATAAGTACCCAGCCACTGCAACTGCCTAGTACATAGGATCAAATACTGAATACATAGCTCACACAATCGAACCAAGGAGGTAGTAGAACCAACAGTAGAAACCCACCCATACTGCTGACAAGGGAGTAATGATAGGTACACTAAAAAGATCATCCAATATAAATTGTATGATGAAGATGAATCTAAAACATTGAATGTGCAGAGAGAGTACAAACACAAATAAAGATACCTGAGGCTAATGTCATGGAAGGAACACTCACTTGATAAAGGTAGATGGCAAACAAAGGCAAACATCAAAACCCCCTAGCACTTTATAATGGAGTGTGAGTACAAATAGCACAAACATGTGCAAGATCCCATCAAAGCAATAGAATGGCACTTTATCTCAGTGCGTGTGCATAAAAAAATGCTACAAAAGTGAAGTATACACTGCTCAAAGAAGATCAAAGGTTGTTGAACCAAAAGAACAACCTAAGATGAGCCATCCCTCAAAGGGAAGAGATCCTAGGACCTGAAATAACCAAGATATCCACCAGACTGCAAAAAAGAAAGAATTTGAATAAAATGAACTTGGAGCAGAATCTAGAAAAATGACTCACAAAAATGAAAATCTCTCTGAACAAGCTTTCCAATGATATATCATTTTCTGAAAATGAAGTCTTGATGTGCAAGATAGAGCTCCCGGAGTGTAGAACTAAAGATTTGGCTTTGACAGAGAAAAAAACCATTAGAAAAAATAAAACTAGAAAAAATAACCTCCAAATCTGGAAAGATCTTGGAATTATCTTTTCGACGATATCTCGTTTGCCAAATTTCAACACCGTATGCTCAAGATATGAGCAAAAAACCAACAGCTACGTTGGAGGGCCCAAAGAAGGTGTCTAAAAGGATCTGAGGATGGGTGACGTCAGAAAAAGGACACAAAACCACATGAAACCATTAGATTTGATAAAATCTCAAAAAGAGCTTTCCTGAAATATCTCATTTGCCAAAAATGAAGCTCGGATGCAAGAGAAACGGATCCCGAAAGGCAGGAGGTCTAAAACGCCATGATCACAGAGAACATCTGATTTTGACAAAAAAAGAGCATCAAAATGGCAAAATAAAAAAACCATACCAACAAATTTGGATCGGGCTCGAAACCAACTTTCCGACGATATATCGTACGCCCAATTATGATCCCATATGCCTGAGATATCGTAAAAAAATGCCCAAGTACCCTTAAAAAACTAAAAAATAGGAAAAAGTTACTGACGTCAACAAACTATGAACCTAAATTTGACGTCCAAACGGTCGTCATGGCTCAATTCCCCTAGGGGCTAAAATAAAAGACCCTGGTCACGTGGGTGACTAGGGGGCTAAGGGTCCAGCGCCGATGGGTGGAGCGGAGGGAGGCGGCAACGCCGGCGGTGGTGGGGCCATGGTCGGTGAAGGACTCCGGGCACGGGTGGTGGAAGACTCCGGTGGTGGCTCTGGGTGCAGGTAGCAGGTGGAGCGGAGAGGCCGAGGCGCTTGGGAAGCTGAGGCGCAGCGCGACAGGGAAGCTGAGGTCGGGTGGCTTGTGGGTGGCCGTTGGGTGGCTCCCAGGTGGCCGCCCGTTAAAACAAATTTTTATTTTTATTTTTTTTGAATATCATTGTACCTTCCTCAGAGTACGTGCCAGGGTCGTACGACCTTGGTATGTAAATTTTTTTTCCTCAGAGGCCAACTTGTCTAAATTTGACAAGTTTTATATGGAATTTGAGTATCTCGGGCCTTCCAGACGCAATTGTGAGGTCTGTTTGAGCCAGAAGTGCTCCAAAAAATACTGATCACCTCGGGATCCATGCCCGGGCCGATTGCAAATTTTTTTTCTCACAGATTCCAACTTTGTCCAAATTGGACAAATTTTATATGGATCTTGGGGTTCTTGGACTCTCTAAATGCAACCATGAGGTCCGTTTGAGGCCAAGATGACTAGAAAAATAGGTCCCCCCTAGATTCAATAAAAACCCCCAAAAAGCCCTCATCTGAAATAGATGAATTTCATCTTTGAATCCTTCAAACATGAACAAGCTATAGAAGATTAGGCTCTAATACCATATAGGATTTTAGAAATACAAATCCATAAAACCCGAAGATCACCTACATACAAAAACCTATTACAAGGAAGTAGAGACAAGAAGAGGGCAAGGGTTTGACTCAAAAATATGAAGAAAATATCCTCAATTAATGAATGAATTGAATGTACAATGGATCATCCTTATAAAGGAGATCAAAAGCCTTGAAAGGAAAAGTCTAGTGCATGTAATAATCAGTTTAACTATTACACGACTAATGCATGAGTTTAGAACAACTATTGCATGTGCTTTTAACTAAAGCAAAAGGAAGTTGACATCTTAAGAAGGGAGTAAAGATTAATTAACATAATTAATACTTTACTCTAACAAAAATAAACAAGGCAACATGTTTTCCCATAGCTACAAATAGTGGGACAATTTCAACCCATTTAGTGAAATATTCAGTAGCTGTAATGATGAATTTATGCCCACTCGAAGAACTAGGATAAATTTTGCCTACCAAGTCAAAGGCCCATTGTTGAAATGGCTAGTAGGTAATAGAGGGAATGAGCTCGCGTCCAGGAGCATGAATGAGATTACCATGTAGCTGACACTTCTTGCATGACTTGGCATATTGAACAACATCAGTTTGCATAGTAGGCCAATAGTAACCAGCCCTAAGCAATTTTCGAGCTAGCACAAGACCGTTAGAGTGTGACCCACATATGCCGTCATGGACTTTAGCTAGTGCCTTTTTTGATTCCTCTATTTCTAGACACCTAAGGAGAGTTCTATCTAGACCCTTCCTATATAAGTCACCAGAGACGAGGGTAAACTGTGAGGCATTACAGATGAGTTGGCGCTTCTCATTACACCTGAGATTTTTAGGGATAACTTGATCTCAGAGATAGGAAAAGATGGTGGCATAGCAAAAGGAGTCATGACTGACCACAGTGTAAATGACATGGTCATCAGGGGAATTGTAGGCAAGGTAGCACAATTCTTCCACTAGGAACTCAAAGCGTGATTTGTGCTCTTCCAGTTGCAGAATGGATGCCAAAGTAGCCATGGCATCAACAACCTTGTTCTCAGCTCTAGGAATTTGTTGGAATGTGACAGATGTGAAATAATTCCTAAGTGAGTCTATCATCCTCTTGTAGGGAATCAACTTGTCATCCTTTTTTTGGTAATCATCATTGACTTGGTTTATGACAAGCTGAGAATCTCCAAAAATATGCAACTCAGTGATCCTCCATTCAAGGGCAAGCTTAACACCATTTAGAAGGGCTTCATATTTAGCTATGTTATTGGTGCATGGAAAGAGAAGTTTATAGGATTTAGGAATGGTGTATCCGTGAGGGGTAACAAACAAGATTCCAACACTAGCCCCATTCTGTGTATAAGAACCATCAAAGAACATTTTCCATGCACACCCTGTGATATGCATGACTAAAGCATTTGGGAAGTCTATCTGAAGAGGAGAATTATCAATTATGGGGAACTCAGCCAATTGATCCACAATTGCTTTCCCTTTAATAGCTTTCCTTTCAACATACTGAATGTCAAACTCTGAGAGAATCAACATCCATTTACCAAGTCATCCAGTAAGTGCAGCTTTACTCAGAAGATACTTTAAAGGATCAATTTTGGCAACTAGCTGTGTAGTATGTGCAAGCATGTAATGTCTGAGTTTTTGAGATGCAAACACCACTGCTAGACAAGCCTTTTCAATGCTGGTGTAATTGAGTTCATAAGTAACCAAAGTGTGACTAATGTAGTAAATAGCTCACTCTTTTCCCATATCATCATGTTGTGCAAGGAGAGCTCCTAAGGAATTTGTCATAGCAGAAATGTATAGGAGTAGAGGTTTCCCTTGGATAGGTGGCATAAGAATAGGATGTCATGCTAGGTAATCCTTGATCTGGTCTAGGTTCTTTTGACACTCCTCATTCCATATACAAGTAGCTCCTTTATGCAAATTCAGATTGAAGGGGTGAGCTTTGTCAGCTAACTGAGAAATGAACCACTTGATAGATTAGAGATTACCCTGGAGACCCCTTAATTGTTTGATATTGCGAGGAGGTGGCATCTCCATGATAGCTTGCACCTTTTCTAGGTCTACTTCTATCCCTTTTGTTGAGATGATGTACCCTAACAATTTCCCAAAAGTGACACTAAAAGCGACACCAAAAGCACATTTTTTAGGATTTAATCTAAGTTGGAATCGTTCCATGTGGTCCAATATCAAACTCAAATTGGACAAATGTGTGCTCTTTTGTTGAGAGTTAGCAAGTGTGCATCAATGTAGTCTTCCATGTTCTTATGCATCATATCATGGAATATAGTGGTCATAGCCCTTTGATAGGTTGCACCAGCATTCTTAAGACCGAAGGGCATGACATTCCAACAAAAGGTACCCCATGTGGAAGTGAATGCTGTCTTCTCTTGGTCTTTAGGGGAAATTCTAATCTAATTATATCTAAAGAAGCCATCCATAAGGGAGTACATTTCATAGCCCACCATCATGTCCACTATCATGTCAATGTTTGGAAGTGGAAAATCATCCTTAGGGCATGCTTTATTCAGGTCTTTGAAATCAGTGCATATGTGAATAGACTTGTCATGTTTGGAAATAGGGACAATGTTAGAAATCCACTCAGCGTAGTTGATGGCTCTAATGAAGTTGGCTTTTAGAAGCTTCTCGAGTTTAGCTTTAACCAGTAATGCCACCTGGGGATGCATCTTTCTGAGCTTTTGCTTGATAGGTTTTACCCCTGGAGCAATGGAAAGGTGGTGCATGATAAGCTCAGTGTCTAAACCAGACATGTCAAAATATGTCCATACAAAGTTGATTTTTTTCTCTTGAAAGAATGTGGCAAATTTTTCTTTCTCCTCTACTGAAAGGGACTGAGCCACATGTATGATTTTAGGAGTCATCTGTCCCTAAGTTGATGGGCTACGTAGGCTCTATTAGAAATGAAGACCTTATTTGAAAATACCTGGGTAGACTACCAAGTACCTCATCCTCGGGCACCTTGGAGAGGTTTTCACCCTTAGATACGTCTTTATTTTTACTATTTTTAGGTTCGGATACCACCACAATGTGGTTTTCACCATTCAACCATTGCTTTTTTCTTTTAATTTTATGACTGAGGTACTTGATATTTGATTCAGTCATGTTTGTTGCTGGTTCATTGGTGGAAGAGGTAACAGGTTCAATGGCATTGAGGTAGCAGGCGATCTCATAGTCATTTTGGAAAGAAGGCAATGCAGGTCTTTGATCCTCGACAAACCAATCTATGAGATCTGAGTGTATGAGAGGAAGTGAAGTGACAGGTTCAAGAGCATTTATGCGGTATGTGTCATCTCTGGTGATGAGAGAGGTTAAGCCTATAGAGTAAGCTCCAAAAGTGTCAAGATCTAGATTTGACATAGAAGGACCAGTGTGGTCCACTAAAGCAATACGTGGATTGAACTTGTTAGACCCTACGTGAGACTCATCAACTACGTTGCGTTGGGTACTATAAGTATGAACCACATCAACTTCCATATCCATCGTGGAAGATCCCTCTGAGAGAGTATCCCATTCATACTCATTTGAATCCATTGTTGAGCTTCTACTAGGATGTTTGCAGCAAGAAGGCTTAGGACGTCGAGAAGTAGAGGCACCCAAGTCATTACATGTGAGATCTCCTCTATCTACCAATCAGAAGATATTTCTACATTGTTTACTTCTAGGTGTAGAGGCTTCAACTGTGTCCTCATCGGGTATACGTCCTTCTCCCCAAAGGAGTGAAGTAGAAGGGAGACTATCTGCTAGTTGAGTCATAGTGTGTAGTGGTGACTCATCTATATCTGTGTCTGAATCACTGATCATGGGAGAATTTCTAGAACAGTCAGGGAGGTCATTGTTGGCACTGTATCCTAGTCCTGTGGTATCTTTAGAGGGTCAACCATTGGTATGACTCAAAGGCTCAATTAGGGTGTGTCCGTTATCATTTATAGGTCCATGACCTTGATAGCCCATTTTCTACAAAAATTTATAGCCTTTACCATAGCGCTTAGGGGAGATAGGAGTAGCAATTGTTGTATTGTCCTTTTCCTCTCTATAGATCCACTCCCTAACATCTTGTTCTTCTTTTTCTACCTCTAGGGGTACAAATGAATGAATAAAGGTATCAAAGACTGTCATAGTAGAAGCGAAAGTCTTCATCTTGTCAGAAGGTCTCCCATATGATTTAGGAGAAGTAGGCATAGCAGCAATGGAATCTAGTGTGTATTCACCCATACCAATGCGCATCATCTTTAATTGTTTCTCAACAGCAATCAGGGATGCATTAGGATCATGAGAAGGTTTGTTGTGAGGAACAAATGTCTCAATAGCAGTTAGAGTATTGATAGCTATAGCATTATCCCCAAGAATCACAACTTCAGTGCCATTGTATGGGAACTTGACACACTGATGGTAGGTGGAAGGGACAACTTGCATATCATGGATCCAAGGACAACCCAGAAGAATGTTATATGCAAGTGGGATGTCCAACACTTGGGACAAAATATCTTTCATGACAGGGCCCACTCAGATAGGTAGCACAACAAGACCCTACTTCATTGTATGATTTTATAGTAATCTTCCGCTTAGGATCTACAGTGAATTTTGACAGACCCAACTGTTGCACTACATGGAAAGAAACAATATTTAACCTTGCACCATTGTCTATCAGGACTCGGCGGACTCAAGTATTGTAGACTTAGACTTTGATGTGTAAAGCAAGATTATGGGGGTGACTAAGTGATGAAGGGTGCTCCCCTTAATACCACAAACACATAACAGAAACGGAGAAACCACAACAATATGCAAGAACAGAAAATTGGCTTCTTATTATCTCCACAAATGTGGAATTACAAACTTTTAGAATTACAATATGCAAAGCCACATGGGCATTCCCTTACAATATTCTGTAGGACAAAGCCTCGAACTATTACCCAGATCTACTACCCAGAACTATTCTGAACTGCCTAAGACAATAATACAGCCTTCCTTATATAGGCAATTTTTCACCGCCTGGGAAGGTTCCAGAATTTTAGCCAATAAGGCCGACCAAACTTAGAATTAATTTATTTTACATTTCATTACATCATAGTCAGTTCAAGATAACCTTTGAAACCCAAACAGAAATTTTGAAGAAAATTATTTTTCGCCATTTCAGGTGGCCCAACTTCCGAAGACCATAAGTCATCACCAGTTGACCCGATCGGCTATTATAACCCCATTTCGGAAATGCCACGAAGCGCTCTACAGGCTTGACCAGCGCAAGCGCTCGTCACCTGAATTTTTGACCTCATCCGGGGCCTCTAAAGCCTTCAAAACTAAGTTCAAAGTTTCTGTACCCTGCTGCCAATACTGAAAATCTTCAATATCTTCCAATATACACTTGATCTGGCAATGAAACTTTACTGGCAGACTTATATGACCAAAATGAACCTCCAAGAAAGAAATCAGATCACTCTGAGCACAGACGAAAATTACCAAAAAATAGTAACTTTCCATAAATAGCGGCTCTGCACAGGATAGCCCTTATTGAATTCAAAAACAGAAATATTTTTGGGTGATGCAAGATTGCTCTTACACCCAAGATGCTCCTGCATCAGACACCCAGGGTAATTTGAGAAGTGACCCTGTCACGACTCAGGTGTGTAGAGGAAAACCAAGATGATTAACCTCCTCCTTTGTTAGCCATGATGAATCTTCAACAGGTCGTCCTTTCCACTTGACCAGATATTCTTCATATGTCCTGTTCCTTGTGCTTCTGCCAACACGACTATCCAGTATATCTTCAATCTCCTTAGTGTTTGAACTAGTTGCTGGAATACTCCACTGTGCTGTTGTGATCTCATCTTCAACACCTCCTTCATGATACTCTGTCAGATCTGAAATGTTAAACACTGGTGAAATATTTAGCTCAGTAGGCAATTCTACCTCATATTCGTTTCCTGAATCATGTTTCTTCAATATCCTGCATGGTCCAAACTTCTTCATTTTCAGCTTGTTATATGTACCAACTGGAAACCGCTCCTTCCGCAAATGAACCATGACTTCATCACCAACCTGAAATTCCTTATGCCTCCTTTTCTCATTTGCCTTAGCCTTATACTGTGCGTTCATCTTGGTAATATGCCTCCTCACCTCCTCATGGATGTTCTTCAAGTGTTCTGCAAAATCCTCAGCTTCAGCACTACTTATTTCTCCTTTATCTATCTTCCTCAATTCAGATGCATTTCTTGGACTACTTCCATATACAATCTGGAATGGTGATTTACCAGTGCTTCTATTGACAGAATTATTGTACGCAAATTCTGCCTGTGGTAAAATCAAATCCCATCCTGTTCGCTTATCTCCAACCAAACATCTCAGCAAATTTCCCAAACTCCTATTCACCACCTCTGTTTGTCCATCAGTCTGTGGATGATGTGATGAACTGAACTTCAAATCTGTCTTCAACTTCTTCCACAATGTACGCCAGAAATATCCAACAAACTTAGTGTCCCGATCTGAAACTATGGTCTTTGGCAAACCATGAAGTCTCACTACTTCTCTGAAAAACAATTCTACTACATGAACAGCATCATTAGTCTTCTTGCAGGGAATGAAATGTGCCATCTTTGAAAATCTGTCAACTACTACAAAAATTGAATCATGTCCCCGCTGTGTCCTCGGTAAACCAAGAACAAAGTCCATGCTGATATCCTCCCAAGGCTTCTCTGGTACAGGTAATGGCTGATACAATCCTGTATTCTGCTTCACTCCTTTCGCCATCTGACATACTCTGCAACTCTGTACAAACTTCTTCACATCTTGCTGCAATTGTGGCCAATAATAATTCTCACCAACCAAAGCAACGGTTTTATCACGACCAAAATGTCCAGCCAATCCTCCACTATGCTTCTCCTTGATGAGATTCTCCCTCATAGAACTTCATGGAATGCACAACTGACTCCCTCTGAATAGCATATCATCCTGGATGATGAAATCCAACCATTTCATCCTGTCTAGAGTAACAGGTTCTATACAAGCTTTCCAAGCTTCACCAAAATCAGGATCCTCTGGATACAAATTCTTGAGTTCCTTGAACCCAACCACTTCAATCTGCATTTCTGTCAGCAATAGTTGCCTTCTGCTAAGAGCATCTGCAACCCTATTAGACTTTCCACTCCTGTGTTTCAAAACAAATGTATAACTCTGCAAAAACTCAACCCATTTCAAATGCCTCTGATTCAACTTTCCTTGACTATTCAAATATTGCAAAGCTTGATGATCAGTATACAAAACAAACTCCTTAGGAAGCAGATAATGTCTCCACTTCTTTAATGCCTGAACTATAGCATAAAATTCTTGATCATAAACAGAATATTTCCTCTTGGCATCATTTAACTTCTCACTGAAATAAGCAACAGGTTTACCTTCTTGGCTCAGAACAGCTCCTATTGCAGTACCACTAGCATCACAATCTACTTGAAACACCTTATTAAAATCTGGAAGTGCTAAAACAGGTTGTTCTGTAACTTTTTGTTTCAATAATTGAAAACTCTTTTCTGCCCCATTAGTCCACTTAAACTCTTTTCTATCCCCTCTCATTGTTTCAGTCAAGGGTCCACAAATACTGCTAAAATTTCGGATAAACTTTCTGTAAAAGCTAGCCAAACCATGAAAAGATCTTACCTCAGTAGCACTCTTTGGAGTAGGCCATTCAAGGATAGCCTGTACCTTCTCTGGGTCCATTTTTAGACCTTTTGCCGAAACTACAAATCCCAAATACACTAACTCTTTCTTCACAAAACTGCACTTCTTCAAATTAATCAACAATTTCTCTTCTCTCAGCTTCTCAAATACCATACGAATATGCATCATATGCTCCTCCAATGTCTTACTAAAGATCAAAATATCATCTAGATAAACAATGACAAACTTACCTAGAAATTCTTTTAGAACCTCGTTCATGAGCCGCATGAAAGTGCTCGGAGAATTGGTTAGCCCAAAAGGCATGACTAACCACTCATACAGTCCTTCTTTTGTCTTGAAGGCAGTCTTCCATTCATCTCCTTCTCTGATCCGAATCTGATGATATCCACTTTTTAGATCTATTTTTGAAAAATACACAGCTCCACTCAAACAGTCCATAATATCATCCATTCGTGGCAATGGAAACCTGTACTTGATTGTGATCTTGTTTATTGCCCTAGAATCTATACACATCCTCCATTCTCCATTCTTCTTTGGTGCTAATACCGCTGGTACAGCATAGGGACTCAGACTCTCACGGATCAATCCTTTCTGTAACAACTCATGTACTTGTCTGTTCAACTCCTCACTTTCTGTAGGTGTCATTCTGTGTGCTGCCTTGTTCGGAAAACTCGCTCCTGGGATCAAGTCCATCTGATGACTGATCTTCCTGACTGGTGGTAATCCATCAGGCACGTTATCGGATACAATATCCTGAAACTCATTCAACAAATCTGCAACTTCTACAGGAACATCTTCTACTTCCTCTTTACCAGCTTTTGGAATTAAAGCAAAACATACATGCTCATGCCTCATACCATCTAGGAAATTTCTTCCATCAACAAAAGTTATCCTTGCAGTACCACATACCTTTTCTTCAGTCTCCTTCAATGGTTTTAGCTTATGTCGCACTCCATCCTTTGTCAGGGAATAGGTATTCGCACGACCATCATGTACAGCACATCTGTCAAACTGCCATGGTCTACCCAACAACATATGACATGCATCCATAGATATGATATCACACAATACCTCATCTTGGTATCCACTGATCTTGAACTTTACCGGGCACTGTTCACTGACCATGACCTTGTGGTCATCCTGCACCCAGGCAATCCGATATGGATGTGGGTGTTTCTGTCTCTTGAGCTTCAACTTTGTCACCATCTCTTCTGACACCAGATTGTCAGTGCTTCCACTATCGATAATCACATCACAGCATTTACCCTCGCACTTGCATCTAGTGTGAAACAGGCTCCTCCTTTGTTCAGGTTCATTCTCACCACTCAGCAAGACTCTTCTGTTAATTAGCGTTTCTCCTCTTTCAACATCTTCAGAATTTGATGATCTAGCATCTTCATCGACATGTGCAACTCTGGCCTGGCCTTCATTTCTCCTGTCTGTTCTGCCTTGGCGCTGAGGGCATTCAAATGCCCTATGACCTTCTTCTCCACAGTGAAAACATGTTCCACGGAAGCCACCTCTTCCAGATCCTTGTCCTCTTCCTCTTCCTCTCTGATCTCTATTATTCTGATCCTGGAAGTGATTGAAATTATTTCCTCGCTGATTTTGACTGCTACTGGCCTCATCCTTCTTTTTCGGATCTTCATTTCGGCCACCATATGACCGTCCACCAGATCGTCCACCGCGACCTCTTCCATTTTGTCTGCTCTCAAACTTCTTGTTCAGCTTTTCCTTCACTTTTAAGGCAAACTGGTATGACTCTTCAATACTGTTCATTCGAACCAGATTCAGCTCCTCCTGAATGCTTGGCCTTAACCCATTAAGGTATTGGGCAACTTTCTCTTTATCAGCTTCTGCATGGCCTGTTCTGATGAGAAGTCGATAGAACTCCTCTGTATACTCCTGAATAGATCTTCCTGCTTGCTTCAAACTTTGCATTTTCTTTAGTAGATCAAGCTCATAATCAACAGGAATGAACTGTCGCTTCAATTTATCCACCATTCAATCCCATCTTGTGATTTTATCTTTCCCTCTTCTATTTCGCTCCAATTGAATTTCTTGCCACCAGATCTTCGCATGACCTTTCAGTCTGGCCTTCGCAAATTTGACCCTATCAGGATCCTCAACATCTTCATACTCAAAATATTCCTCACATTCATTGATCCAGTCGATCAATTCTTCTGGGTTAAGATTTTCAGAAAATGTAGGAACCTCAATTTTAGGTCTTTTCCCAATCTTAGAAATGGCCCGAAAAAGTCTTTCTTCCTCCCGGTTTACAATTTCAACTTCTCCTTCTTGATATTCTTCTTCAGCTTCATCCTCGCTTTCATCTCTGACGTTAAGATTCATTCCTCTGCGAATCTCTTCTTGCAATGCTCGCACTTGTCTCTGCAGCTCTCTAACCTCAGGTGTCACAGCACCAGCTCTTCCGCCACGTTCTCTTCATGGAGGCATTTTCGCGATGCGCGCTGAAACCCTAACCACAGTCCTGGTGCAAACTGCCTCACAGCCGGCGATCTGTTTACACACTCAAGAAATCCTACTCTGATACCACTTGATGAAGGGTGCTCCCCTTAATACCACAAACACATAACAGAAACGGAGAAACCACAACAATATGCAAGAACAGAAAATTGGCTTCTTATTATCTCCATAAATGTGGAATTACAAACTTTTAGAATTACAATATGCAAAGCCACATGGGCATTCCCTTACAATATTCTGTAGGACAAAGCCTCGAACTATTACCCAGATCTACTACCCAGAACTATTCTGAACTGCCTAAGACAATAATACAGCCTTCCTTATATAGGCAAGTTTTCACCGCCTGGGAAGGTTCCAAAATTTTAGCCAATAAGGCCGACCAAACTTAGAATTAATTTATTTTACATTTCATTACATCATAGTTGGTTCAAGATAACCTTTGAAACCCGAACAGAAATTTTGAAGAAAATTATTTTTCGCCATTTCAGGTGGCCCAACTTCCGAAGACCATAAGTCATCACCAGTTGACCCGATCGGCTATTATAACCCCATTTCAGAAATGCCACGAAGCGCTCTACAGGCTTGACCCGCGCAAGTGCCCGTCACCCAAATTTTTGACCTCATCCGGGGCCTCTAAAGCCTTCAAAACTGAGTTCAAAGTTTCTGTACCCTGCTGCCAATACCGAAAATCTTCAATATCTTCCAATATACACTTGATCTGGCAATGAAACTTTACTGGCAGACTTATATGACCAAAATGAACCTCCAAGAAAGAAATCAGATCACTCTGAGCACAGACGAAAATTACCAAAAAATAGTAACTTTCCATAAATAGCGGCTCTGCACAGGATAGCCCTTATTGAATTCAAAAACATAAATATTTTTGGGTGATGCAAGATTGCTCTTACACCCAGGATGCTCCTGCATCACTAAGAGATGTGTCATCTTCTGTAGAAAAGGATAGGTAGTGCGAAGATGAGATATGGTTGACCATAGCCTAGAACCGATCTGGATCAATGTCATTGGGGACATTTGCTGTACACAGAGCCTTCTCAAGGATCTCCTTGTGCAAAGGGGATAACTCAAGAAACTAAAAAATGGATATCTGAGTGGGTGTCCATTGCAACTGGTGCACAAGGTCATAGCTAGACAAGACTGAAGGAGCCACTTGTTTGGAAGAAGAGGCTTGCTTGGGATCATGCGTGGTTTTAAGGACAATTTTGGCTTGCCCCCTAGTAACAACATTCAATGTCTCACTTCGAGAAGATGAACCATCCAGTGTTTGCAAGACCAACTTTGGCATACCATGATCGGCGTTATTATCATCTTGAGATATCATCATAAGAACACCCTTGACGGGTTCCACCATGTTGATCACAGGAGAATCGAGAGTATATGTATAGTTGATCTTTGCATCATGATTCTTCTTATTTGCTTGAGAGGATTCCCCCTTTTCGTACTCAGGTAGAGGGGTCTTCAAAGCTTTGTGATCATAATTTTTAACTAAGCTGTCTGTGAGAATGGTGCCTCCATCAATGAGATCTTGGATAGCATCTTTAAGCTTGAAACAATTGTCTATTTTGTGTCCCTTATTTCTATGATAGTGGCATAAATGATCTTCTCTCCACCAATCAGGCTTAACTGGCGGATCATAGGGATGAGAATTGTTAGGAAGTGTAAGATACTTGTTGGGAACCAAAGTCTTAAGAATCACATCGTATGGTTCAACCAACTTGGTGTAAACCCGTTGGTCTTTGACTTGTCTACATACTGAGGCTTAGGAGCACTGTGAGTGTTGGCAGCCTCTTGTTGATTTGCTACGTAGATAGCATTAGAGAGGTTGAAAGTAGGCTCTTTAGCTTTTGGGACATCCACAACCCCATCATTAACAACATACTTGTTTCTGTTCCAAGGTTTTCTCTTGTCCTTGCTATTGCCTCTAGTATCTTTCTAATAATGATATCCCCCTTTCTTATGGCCACATCCTCAATCTGATATGCACTTTCAACCATGTCGTTGAAAGAGGAGAACAATTGTTTCCTTAGATCATAATATAGCTTAGGCACAAGAGTGTTGATGAAAATGTCAATCTTTTCCCTTTCAGGTAGCTGATGAGGATATCGAGAATACAATGACCTCCAATGTTGTAAGTAAGTGGAAAATGGCTCACCTTGATTTTGCCTTAGAGCACTGAGATCTATCATGGTGATAGGTTGTTGGATCTTGTATGAATAATGCTAGGTGAAGCATGTTAGTCCATTTTCCTGTCAGTGCAAAATCCTTTGAAAGTGGCCCATTTCCTTGCAAGTTTTCTTGAAATGTCCTGCCCCATGCTCTTCAATATGTCACCCTTCTCTAGTCCAAAACACACGTGCTGAATTGCAAAATCCAAAAAGTTATTCGAGTTTCAGGGTCTGCAGGAAATGTTTTCAGAATCTACCACAGTGTCGAAAACCCACAGTATTTTTAAAAATCCATGATGTTTTCAGTCTGTGTGAAAACCTTCATTGTTTTTGACCTTATGCCTTCTAGCTTTTGTGCACTTGTCTTTTGGTGCCGAAAACTTTGTGTGTTTTCAATTTTTCACTGTGTCGAAAACTTTGTGTGTTTTCGACCTCATAGTTTCCTGTTTGCTGGCATTCCCTAACTACACAAGTGCGGTGGTTGGTGGGTCCAGATTCTTCAAACGGTAGAGGGAGGAGATCAATGATTGGCATGTGATCGCATGGAATATTCTCACCCCATGCGATCATGCGCTTGTCGTTGATTTTATTTGTTTCAAGAGTTTCTTCAGTGGTGGTCCCAATGTCAGAGGGGAGGCGAAGGTGTATGTTCTGATTGGTTGTCACATGATCACATGTCAGAGTTTTTTGACATGCGACCATGCAACCAGTTACCTTTTTGTGTTGAGGCCCATCGGTGATGCAGCTTGGTGGTCCTGCTGGCGGTGATGTGGCAGCCTGGGGTTGGCTATCGTATGATCGCATGTCAAAGTTTTCTGACATGCGATCATGCAACCAGTTGACACATGTCTCTGGGGCCCAGTGGTAGGTGGTGATGGGGCATCTTCTGGATGCTGAGGTGGTAGTGTTCTGTTGGATGCGGCGTAGAGATGTGGCGGTCTAATGGCCTTGTCGCATGATCACAAGGGCCATTTCCATGGCTTGCGATCATGCGACAAACCCCTAAGGTGTTAACTTTATGCGGTGGTGGTTATATGGTTGTGGCAAGGTAATGGTCTGCGGGTTGTCACATGTTTGCATAGCCCATTTCCAGGCTATGCGATCATGCGACTAATCACCGAACATTACGGGTGTGGAGTTAAAGGTGGGTCCGTGATGCCAGTCTTGCCAACGTGCTAGTTTTTTATTGGTTGGCTGACTGTTGATGGGGCCGAGGACTTTGCAAAGGGTTTGTGACCGACTGTCAACCACGGCTAAGAGTTTGTGGTCACATGATCACAAGGGTGAGTTGGGTGCCTTGCGATCATGCGACCAGGCATAAGATGAAACCCATTTTCCTATGGTAGTGAAATTCATGACCGCGTGATTGCAAAACTAAGGGCAAACCGTTAGGGAACATAAAGCCCGCGAAATGCATGGTAACCATTTGATTTCAAATTTTGTTTTTCCTGAGGATCTACAGCGACCAAAGGTACCAGAATTTAATGCTTTCATGGCTAGATTTGATTTGGTTGGTAGCACCAGTGGTTGCAGAATGGTCTAGTGAGTTGGGATATTTTGTCATGTGGTGATGGACAGATTTTGTTGTTCGAGGCTTTTTGTAGGATTTTTTTGAATTTTGGTGAAATTTTGATTGGTTGGGTGGTTGAAATCTTAACCCTAGTTACCTGTAGCTTGTTGCATCCTACTGGTTTAGGATTCCAAGGTAACCAGTGGTATAAATAGTTAAAATTTTAACTGTGTAATGGTTCTAAATTTTGTTAGTTCCAGTGGTTGTATCAACATTAGGGAAAAACCTCATGTATCTTTTGCATATTGTCTATGGTGTTTTCTAAATCAACTTGTAATATAGGGATTTGAATCCACACACTTAATATAGTTTCTCATTCTTGGATCTCTCCTTTAGTTGTTCTTAATGAATTCTAATTTTTCTGGCTCATTGCATTTGGTTGCTTATGTATATGTTTCATCTCTCAGCCTTGGTTTAGAATTAGGTTAAAAGTCTCTGAGTGAAGCATAGATTCATCTGGTTTAATCAGTAAGGATACTTGTAAGTAGTGTAAGAGATGTTTAACTATGTTTATGGCTTGGATTCTCCGATGAATCTAGTAGTTGTCCTTGTGTTCCATGTTCACTTCAAGTGTGATGCCCAATGGATAAGGCACTGATCTTAAGCTAGTATCCTTGTGCTGCTGCAAAGTGTTGCATGGTTGTCTGCATCCTACAGGAAACCCAATTATATTTAATATTTCTAATCCTACAATCCCTCATAGTCTTGAGGTCACAAGGCCATTTTATACCAATAGCAATAGAGATTTAATGAATGGCTGGTTAGTATTTAGTAGTCTCTTGCTATCATCTACTTTGTTTAATCTAGTTGAAAGTCCTAAAATTCCATAAGTTACTGGATTAGGTGCACCCACCATGGTTTTGCAGAGCCAGAAGTGAGGAGGGCAGTCTTGTCCCTATAGTTGGTCTAGTTGCCTTGCAGAGCTTTGACACTTGGATTTAACCAGTCCTAACATCAGTCTCAAGGCATATTAGCAGCCCTAAGTGGCATAAGAGTTTTCAAACACCAACAAAGCACCTAGCGAACTCATCAAAAATATTAAGAGGTGGTGTCAATTTCGCAAACCATTCCAAAGCTTGTCCTCTTAAACTTCTAGGGAACAGTCGTAGTAGAAATGTGTCTTCATGAAGGAAGTCCATGTTAAGAGTGTAAAAGTGATGCACATGGTCATGGGGGTCACTGTTTCCATCATACTTGTCATATTTGGGAACCTCAATATCCCTAGGAAACGGGACCATGTATAGACTCCTATCAAAGGGAAGAACCAGATAGACTCTACAAAAGAGACCTTTGGAGGCTCCCTTTCAATTTCCATTTGGGCAAGACATTGATTTGTCCATTGTAATTCCTCTCTAAGGATTTCCAATTCTGTTGGCACTCTTTCTTGGAGAATTTGTCAGACATCATAACCGAGAGGAAGTTTGTATCGTCGAGAAGTCATGAATTGAAAATATTGGTCTCCATTACTCTCTAAAAGCTTATGCATCATTCGTTGGGAGACCTTATCTTGTTCAAATATCATAATTCCTCACTAGAAATCTCATCGGTGGCCTCTTCCTCATGATGAGAGGGAGGGGTCTAGGAGGTGAAGAAGGTGCAGAAAAATTCTATCTCAGAGGAGATCTTGGTGGCGTGTTGTTGCCATAGTTTCCATTACTACCAAAAAGTGGTCTATGCTCATAGCCACTAATCTCGGGTTTCTCGTGAGACATTCCTCTCATAGCCATATGTCTAGCAACATCCATTTTGTCTAAGCATGCTTGGTTATCCTTATGCTCAAAATGTTCTTGCAAATGGTGGAACTTTTCTTGTTCAGTCAGAGTGAGTGAGACATTGTTTGTGTTTTTGGAGGTTTTGAATGCGGAAAAGAGGAAGCCTCCTTTGTACCATAGGGTGACTTTAGAATCCTCAGATTGGTTAGGAATAGAACTATCATTGCCAATTGGTGCTCATGAGCGTCTGGTTGGAGAAGGTAACTGTGTATAATTGAACAGAGGGTGACTCTCTTTCTCAAATTGAGACTGAGTTGTAACCGGCATGAAAAGAATTGTTGATTGACTAATAGAATGAGATAAAGTTTCTTAGATATTGAGATAAGAAAAGCTAATAAGGATCACTTGTAAAGATAGAACAATACAGATGGCTCGTCAAAAGTGCTCAAGAACTTACAACAATCAATTGACTCAAGCTGAGAGGTGAGCAAGAAGCTTGATTAGCAAGTAGCTATAGAGGTAACGGTGGTATGACAAGTGATCAAGAGTAGCATTTTTTAGGCTCAAACCCAATAGTTTTATCTCTTTTTTTCAATCTAGAACAAACCTAAGCATGTAGATAACAAACCAGCTTCAGGTAAGAACATTAAAAGACAATCTGCGATAGGTTAAAATTCAAGTTTAACAGCTCTGGATTGCAATAGTAGTAGGACAGAGGAATAACTCAGGACTCTTGATTGAGGGTGTGCAATGATGTTTCAGTATTGTATGACTCTTGACCAGTGAACATGAGAAAATCAATCTTGAAAGCAATTTGGTCAATATTGTAAGTTGCAAGGTATAATTTCTTGGTTTCAAGCACAGTAATATCAGGAAATAGACAAGTTTGCAAATAGTAGGTGATCAAACATGTCATAAAACACTTGCGCAAGGGAAAAAACAACCTTGCCAAGACAAGAAATTATGATACAAAAATGAAAAATTTTATGAGGACTACCGTGATGTTTAATGTTCGAGAATGTTTGCATGGGTAGATCACAACAAGAACACTTCAAGCACTTATTAGCCTAGAAGGACAAAGGCTCAATACTTAACAACTTGGCCCACACTTGATGTCCCATTGCCTCACACAAAGTGGTTACCCACAATAGATGTTGGCTTTTTCATGGAAGTGCCAATGACACAACCAAAAGAACACAAATGGTGAGTAGTCTTGGGGTGATCCGGGTTAGTCCTCTAGGATCAACCCTTGCACCAAGATGTTAAGCGGCAAAATTGGGTATCTTCTATCTATGGTTCTTAGTAAGGGCTTTCGTTTGTAATACTCCTCTTTCTCCCCAAAGGGACTCCTTACCTTGTAGCAAGTAACGGACCTCACGGCCACAAGAGTACCTTAAGCATTCTTGCTCAACATTTTCTTCATGGTCACAATCCCATAAGTACTCACATTAAGTGAAGAAAAGTACTACATCTACCAAGGTTTTGTGTCCTTGATAGCCTTGAGTTTATAGTGGGTCGAAATAGCTCAGTATTAGCTTGTCCCCACTTGGGTCGTTCCTCTTGATTGCTCAAGAGCAGGCCCACTAAAAGATTCTAGAACTAAACAAAGAATGGATTAATCTTTGAGGTTCAAGATTTCTAGTTCACCTCAAGGGTGAAGAGCATACTCTCCTATCTCAAAAATATCTCCCAAACACACCAAGCAAAGTTTAATTACCCTCTTTCTTTCAAAATCTAGAAGTGGGTCAAGATTTTTGGTTCACCACAAGGGTGAAGAGCATACTCTCCTACCACCAAAAGACTCCTACAACAAGATATTAAGTGCCTAAGAAATGAAGCAACTAGTATATGCCACACTCAGAATGAAAGCAATTAAACAAGCACTTGATTGGTTTTTATGCTTTGGGTAGCCCTACAAAAACCATTAGTAGCCCTTGTGCATTTGGAGCTTTGACATGTGTTCTTTTAAGAAAATATTTCAAGCAATGAGAGCACCTACAAGCATAACTTGTTAGATCCACAATGGTTAGCACATCAAAAATAAGATAATCTGCAAGTAAAATAGCTAATCAAATGATAAAATTTGAAAATGAAACCAGCATGGTTGGATCAGGCTCGAAAAGAGCTTTCCAACGATATATCACACTTCAATTTTCGATACCGTATGTGAAAATTTCTTTAAAATGGGTGCCAGTTTTGTGGAAAATTTCTTGAAAATGCCAAAATTTTCAAAAAAAAAATTCGCTTGCAAAATAGAAAATAGAAAGTAGGAAAACTAAAAATAGCAAGCAAAACTGGCAAATCTAGAATTTTGGGTCTCTGTCTGTTGCCGAATTTCACGCGAGATAGTACTCAGGGCCTTGTGAGAATGTACAAAGGCTTGCGTGAGAAAGTACAAGGGCTTGTGTGAGAAAGTACACAGGCCCACGCGATAAAACACCTTTTTCACGTGCAGAAGTGCTAGCACCAGCAAAACCTCACGCAATATAGTGAGAAACTTCATGCGAGATTCTGTAACAGTGACACACAGAAGTATGGACAACGTACAAAAATCGTAAAAAAATAAAAAATAGCCAAAACATGCAGCGGAAATGAAAGAAAAGAAAGACAAAATAGAGTTGTTCTGCCCCATGGTGGGTGCCAAAAATGTACACACTAAGATGTGCACTTCTCTAAGCCATTACTTCCAAGAGAATCCATGAATGGGAAACCTTGAGAAAGTGACCTAGAGCTCCCTAGGCAAGGAGTGCAAGGGTTTCAAGAGTGCTCTCAGCTAGAGCTATTAAGCCAATAACCTTACTAGTAAACCATGCAATGAGAGATTCAATGAGACAAGGGCAAGAATGTCAATATCTTCAAGAATCCAAATGGAGATGCAATGCAAGCTATGCTAAGAATGAAAATGCAAGTTAAGGTATTAAAATGAAAGATAGAAGTATTACAAATCTCTACTAATTAAGCTATGTGAGCTAATCTAGAGCATGAAAGAAAACTAAGCTAAGAAAGTATAAACATGAAGCTAAGCTAAGAATGCAAGAATGAAGGCTAAATGCAATAAGATCTTCAAAAGCTCCAAAGTCTTCAAGAAATCCTGTAGCATAAGATTAGCATCAAAAGTTGGGTCCTTAGAATGAGAAGAGGGCTCTCCTTTTAAAAGAAGTGAAAAAGGAATGGACCATGGAGACTAAGAGGCAAAATATTTAATCAAGGGTGGAGCTTGAAAGAGGAGCAATCCATGTGCACAAGTTTCCTCCAATGAGAAATTAGTGTTGACTTTTGTGCCTCATGTGAGACAAAAAGACCTTTTCTTATTTTTATAAAATAAGGATAATGTTTTATTTGTGCAACTTAGGATAAAAGGAAAAGTGGGGGCTTTTTATTTAATAAAAGGGGAGGGAATTCCTTTTAAATAAATAAAGACTTAGGATAAAATGGTTAGCCCATAGAAAATAATTGAATAAATGACAGAACTAGGATTTGATCAAGAATAAGCAATTGATAATTTTAGCAAATAATGCTAGCAAGGGGCTAATAGTCTAGATGACCATTTTTGGGTGATTACACTGGTTATGTATTTGTAAGCATATATACAGGGGAGAAATATATATGTGTATATATGTGAAGACTATGCATATAAACTGTGTGTGTGTGTGTGTGTGTGTGTGTGTGTGTGTATGCTTACAAATATATGAATTAATTTTAGAAGGCTTCTTTTTTAGCATCAATGTTTTTTAAAATATTTTGTTACTATCATGGACTAGATTTTAAATTTAACTCTAGTAACTAGCGAGTCCAAAGGTTAAATGCTACTATCAATAGGATTAGAATATTTAAGACTCTGGGATCACCCAAGTTTTGGATAATGTTATTAAAGAAATTTAAAGAGTATCTCACGTTAAGACTATCTTTGAATAACTAAACTATATAGTATGAAGTAAGATTTCTCTTAAATTGCATATAGTTTTCTATGCTTTTTACTTCTGGATATAAGGTACTGTACTACTCCCTCCTAATAATTTAGATTTATCTTTTCATTGCTTTGTACAAGACTAGTACTGATCCAATAATGACAGATCTCAATATGAAGTTTTTTACTCTCATACCCAATACACGCACGCACGTGCACACACACACAAACACACACAAACACACACACACACATAGAGGGATAGTGTGCATATATTTAGGTGTAAGATTTTATACACAAATAATATATGATAATAATTCCATATATATATATATATATATATATATATATATATATATATATATATATATATATATATATATATATATATATATATATATATATATATATATATATATATATATATATAGGGTATGTCTGCATTTATTCAGGAATATTCGTGAGTTGTAGCTATGTTCCTTTTAAATTTTTAATTTTTCCTCTTTTTTGAGGGATAGTTTCTAATTTTATATCTACATCAGGCTAAGAGACAGGATAATTTCTACCTTAACCTTCTATGGATGACCAAATGGCATATTAATTTCAGATATTTCTAATATTTGTGAAGACTCACACCTAGGTATGCAATGAAGGTTTGTAATAATTGAACAAATGTCCCTTTAGTTAAAGTTGTTAGCCCTTGCCATTGTCATAACCTAAGATTCTCTTGTAAGGAATGTAAGTTATTTTTATACAAGATGTATGGTATTTTCTTATAATATGCCAGGTTTCTTCCTCACTTTTCCATGCAGGGTTCATAGGATTAAATAGCTTCTTGTCTCATTTTCTATTGTGATGCTCTTGCTCGGTTCAATCATTTATGAAGATCTCTTATCTTGAAGTCAGCACAGAAACTTTGTGGTGACTTCTGGATTAGGAACCCTCATGTCATTATTGTTTTGCTACTATTTTTTCTCCTCTATTGTGCATTAGTTGATTCTCTTGTCAATGATTTTTTTAGGTTGTCTCTACCTCTATCTTTTCTTACTTTCTCCTTCTTGTTTTGGTTGATTTTTATTAGACTATTGTTTTATCTACATCTTTTACTTATCTCATGCTGGGGGTCTTTTCCCCACCAAGGGTAGTAGGGTGCAGCTGACTGATCTATGATATATTATCTTATTCTATTTTTTATTTCTATAGTAGATGATACATTGATTCATCATTATATGTCACTCGATATACCAACCTTACTTATCTGATACTTAGTAACCTCTTTGTAAATGGGGTAAAGCATGGTTAATATCATGTCTTGTCTTCACTTTCCATGAATGACCTTGATTTTGATTCTAATGATAAATTAATACTAGGATTTTTTTTTACTGTATATCATATCTTCCATTTAGTAGTAGTCAGATATGGATATCCTAGGAACTAACCCTTTATAGGCCAAGGTTGCAACATATTTCTGCAGGTTTGGAATAGACAAAGAAAGCTCATCCCATTTTTCGTGCTATATTAAGAAAGGGTAACAATAAGATACTTTATTTTCAAAAAATATTAGAATCAGTGTTAAGTTACAATTATAGTTTTGGGACATACTAATAGGGATCTTAGTCAGAATTTAAGTTATTATAGGTAAAGGAGGAACATAAGCCATAAAATGAAAAACCTATGGTGCGTGATATCATTTGAGTGATAGGCCCTTATATTAGATAATCTTCTCCCTACAAACATAGTCATGATTGGCTTCACAAGATAAGCTCCGAGTAAAAGCAAAAATTGTTTGAATCAAAGGAAGGCTCTCCATCTTTTCCTGTTGCAATAGAAACAACAAAAGATACTTATTCCAATCAAGGACAAGGAGGAGCAACTAATAAAATTGGTACTCTATGTATATCATATAAATTTGTAATCTGAGGGTATGCCCTCTTAGATCATTATGTATCAGAATCTGGACTACGGTCCCAGGCAAGGCTGGAGGCTTTCTCAGCCCCACTATTTCCTACCAGCATCTGCACTGAGCAGGATTTTGTAACACTTTTAATATGATTAATATAATTCTTGGCTTCGACCTTTTATCAATAAAAAAAATAGTGGTCCTCTTTACCTGATGAGAGAACATCATGTTCCTGATGTTGTGTACTCAGGTCATGCTCCACTAGGTCACAACCGACTACATGCTCTAAAATATTAACAACAAAGGTTACATTAATGAATACACCAATTTCAATTTAAGATGTTTAATTGTATTAATAATTACATTTAAAAAAATTATTGACAAATGAATACCTGTACTACTAGGATGCACATCCAGAACTTCATCATGTGCAGGTTGTGTTCCAAGATTAACATACTGCATTCCAATGTCATGCACATTTTTATCATTGCTTGCTTATTTAAAAAAAATATAGTCATTTCATGTTGGAACTTAACATAAAATAGACTAATTGGTATACTAATTAGTCCTTTAGCTTAATTACCTCTGCGAAGGATCCATTAGTAGAACCTTGTGCACTCAATTCTCATAGCTAGTCAACCACAACTCTATAGCCTTGCTGGAAGCCAATTCTCCTGTCATCTTCTATGAGCGGTCTATTGAAATCAAAGCCCTACATTTTTCCTTGGTATCATGAATTTTTCTTGCATTGTTTCATCAAAACAAAATTATTTACAATTTATAAATATTTTGATATGATTTTTCATTTACTAATACTTACAACTCATGCGATAAGTTTTGAATAACCACCAGAGCCAAGCTTGTGTTGCCTGTGCTTTTCTAGTCTTGCCTTGGTTTCCTTTGATGTGTCACTCAGTCTATAAAAAGTTTGAAAGATGTTAGATCATATAAATATAAAGACTAATTAGTACATAATTACATTCTTAACTGTATCACATACCTTCTTCTGGCGTATGGTGGCGTATTTCCTTTTTTCTTTTCAATTTTCTCATTCACATCCGAAATCAAATTCTTCCACTCATCCTCAGGAATGTAGGGGGTGCTCATATTTCAAGTTATTCTCTAATTTTGTCCTATACTGGTCCCTTAGATACTTCATACATAACCCATATTTCTCAAGGAGCTTGTTTTTCTCGAATGCACGAGCTCCAAATAACTTGGTCATATTCTCTATGAAAAAAATTGTTAGATTCATAAATGAAGTGAAGCTACCTTTAATATAGTTTAAGCTATGGATCAAAGGAAAACTATTATAACTATGATATGAAATCAAAATAGTGGATTGGGGTTTTAGTTCGGATATGATGTTCCACCATTTACGTATGGCGGGCTTGAATATCCGCAAACAAACATCATCAAGTTTTCTATACAAAACATCATTCCCTACAAAAAAATCATGGGATCATTAGTCAAAAAAGAGTGATTAATAAGTGAATTACTATTACACTATATATAATAATAACTTTAAAGTACCTAGAACCTTCACTACTATTAAGGGAACTATTTCTTCATCACTCATGAGAAATATATAGTCCTTCATCATTTTTGTACTAGCAATACGGGTACATCTAGGAAATGACATTGCATCGTCATGTACTGCAACTCCTACTACATAAAATGAATCCATTATGAAATACCCCCAAGAAAGAGCACTTCAAGGGAAATAACCACATAACAAAAGAGAGAGAAAAAGAGGGATCTACGTACCAATAGGTGGTGCAGTAGCGGGTGTTTGCATGCTGTGTGTTTTTGACATTGCAGTTGGCAATACATTTGTAGTTGTCCTTGTCTGAGGCAATGTTGACACAAGATCATTGACATGAGATGAAGAATAAGATTGTTAGAGGATACAAAAATAATGGACTAGCATGGACAAGATTGTTAGAGCATAAAATAAAAAATATTAGTAAAGCATATTGTCATTGATTATGATCATTCCTATATATATTTAGTGGAAAACAGAAGTGGGGGATAGAACATGTGATCTACAAGAACCACACACAGTACTGTCATCATGGCCACGAGGTTCAAAATTATACAAAAAAGTTGTAAAAATAACATGTCTATATTTTAGTTAATGACATAAAAGAGTATAAAATAAAAAACATTATTGAACTTTTCTTATAATTAAATTTTTTACTATAAAATAAAAACCATTATTGAACTTTTATTATAATTAAATTTTTTATTAATACTTAATCTCAAGTTTTCTTCTCGGTGCATCAATTCATTTTCCCTCTCTTGTGACTTAGGAGTTTTAAGGTATATAGATGACAAATGAAAATTTCATTTGTAATTTTCTATAGACACTTTTTAATCTCACCAATACGGTCTTCGGATTGTGCGAAATCAACAAACAACAAGTCCTCATCAAAGGTGTCCTTGTGAGGGACTGTATGTTCTTTTCCATTTCTCTGCGTATCCGTTCGTGAACAATATTATTAGCACTATCAAAATTACTCCGAAATAGCCAAGAAAAGAACATAATAAAATAACATTTTGCTTCTATCTAATTTGTATAATTACATTGAGGTTTACCTACTGGGTAGAAGAGCCAAGAGTATCAAAATTGTCCCTTCTATGTGGCTGCTCCATGTGGCCCTGTGACAAAGATAAAATATGAAAATGTTAGCAAAAAAATTTAATAATAAAATGGTGTGTTGGAGTCATTGATTGGAGGTTGGTTTAAATGGTGCATAGTACATACCTACACCCCCATGATAGTAGCTTTGTTTGTATCTATGTGATTCAAATTATAATCGATAAGAAGCTCTTCCCCTGCACATATTGATTTTGTCGCACATACAAATATATGATTTCCCTCCAGTGCCTCAAATATATAATTGGATTGCTTAATAGTTGACCCAGGTCGCGTACTATTTATAAAACTTGTAATATTCCCTGTTGCTTTTGGCCTTTCTTCAATGTATATAGCCACTCTTTTACTTTGATTATTGTCTTTTTGTTATATATAATTTGCCGAGAGTGCATACCTACACATAATTTTTTTATATTGAACAATATGCATCCAACTTTTATAATCATAACAAGGTCCGTCAAACTCCATCAATTTTATGTCGTCCATGGAAAATAGGCCCAAACCATGTAATGACTATGGTTCTATGCGATATATCCTCTCATTAACACAAAAATTAGTGTTTATTGGAGGAATTTCCTTGGGTTCCCATTGTTTCTGTAGATGTTGGTACCTCAAGGGAACCTCAATGTCACAGTTGGTCTCATCATCATAAGAACATGACCCCCCTTGAGCAAGGAAAAATTTCATGTGTCTATTCAATTTCCTTCTAGTCTTTTGACCCTTAGTTGATCTCCCTATTGTAGACCTACTACATGTATTTCTTTTATCTTCTATTCTATTCCTATATTTCCCTCACTCAAGGAAGACACATCTGACAAATACCTATTTGCTAGTACCTGCACTCCATCAAATGAGAGTGATATATTTTTGCAAATGAGAGAGATATCTTACAAGACATTAATCTTACTATTGACAACTGTATTAAATAAACTATCTCTATAGGGTGTATTGACTTATACCTATTGATCCATGAGACTGTACGAGATGCTCATGAAAGGGTTCGAGTTCCTGCATATGTAATTCAATTATCTTATGTTAGCTAAAAATTTCATGATATGTATACTCAAAATTACATAGTAGACAACATGAACAATATGCAATCATCATAATCATTGTATATTTTTTGTATTCCTTACCTTTACTTTATGGTGTCTGTAAATGATGAAGGGTGCTCCCCTTAATACCATAAACACATAACAGAAATAGAGAAACAACAACAATTTGTAAGAATAGAAAATGGGCTTCTTATTATCTCCACAAATGTGGAATTACAAATTTCAGAATTACAATATGAAAAGCTACATGTGCATTTTCCTTTACAATATTCTATAGGAAAAAACATTGAATCATTACCTAGATCTGCCTAGAACTGCTCTGAAGTGTCCTAGACAACACTACATGCCTTTTTTATATAGGCAATTTTCCACCGTTTGGGAAGGTTGCAAAATTTTTGCCTCTAAGGCCGACTAGACTTAGAATTATTTTATTTTTTAGTTTATTACATCAGAGTCGGTTCAAAACAACTTTGAAACCCAAACATAAATTTTGAAGAAAAAATATTTTCTGCCATTTCAGGTGACCCAACTTCCGAAGACCATAAGTCATCACCTGTTGACCCGATTGACTATTATGACCCCATTTTGGAAAGGGCACGAAGCACTCTACAATTCTTGAATCAAGCAAGCTTCATTCAACTAAATTTTTGACCTCATCCGGAGCCTCTAAAGCCTTCAAAATTGAGTTCAAAGTTTCTGTACCCTGCTGCCAATACCAAATTTTTTCACTATCTTCAAAACTAAACTTGATCCAACAATGAAACTTTACTAGTAGGCTAATATGACCAAAATGAACCTCCAGGGAAGAAAATATACCATTCTGAGCTTGAATAAAAAACTTACTAAAAATAGTAACTTTCCAAAAATAGTAGCTCTGCACAAGATAACCCTTATTGAAAAGAAATCAAAAATATTTTTGGGTGATGCAAGATCGCTCTTACACCCAAGATGCTCCTACATCAGTAAAGGACCCTCAACAAAAGCTGGGTTGACTATGTTTGTAGTCAATTACCTGTTTCCACCAAGGGTGGCAACATCACACAAAATATATACATGAAATCAACACCAACAATAAATACATATATATCACATCCATCATAAGCATAACATATGAATTGAAAACATTAAAATGTACATCACAAATTAATTATGTAATGGCATTAGAATTCTATACATAATGAATAAAATATGTAACCATATAAGTCAAATATATTTCTATCAAGAAATAAATATTAAATAGATTAAGGATTGATCACATAACATACTTTACATACCATTCATGTCATTGATCTGCTTCTTCATCCAACTCATCATCATGATCATCATCATTGTCATCGTCCTCACCACCACCATTATCATCTTCATCGTCCTCCTCATCCTCGTCATCATCATTGTCATCATCATCGTCATCGTCATCGTCATCATCATTAGTAGCAGCATCATCGTCATCATTTTCTTCTTCTTCATAAAAATTTACATTAGGAACATCATCGACTAACTATCGATCATGATCATCATCTACATCGTCTTGTACTTCTTTGGTAGCTTCTTCTTCCATCACATTATACTTTATTAGCCTTCCTTTTGAATCATGCCTAACAACAAATAACCAACCCAATTTATGTGGAACCTTTGAGTAAAATACCTGCTCACATTGGCTTAGAAGAATATAGGTCTCATCCCCAACTGACTCAAACAACCTTGTATTAACCATTGTAAATCCATTATCATGTTTAATAATAGTTGTATCATGATCATTTTGATAAATTTGTATCTTGTACCATTTGACAAAAAAGATAACTAATTTGAAATAATTAAAGTCACACTCAATTATATCATCCAAAATGTCATAGTATCAATTTTGAGACTCTTGAGGATGGAAGTCATTTCTAGATGAAATATTAGTCACCTGAAAGACTGTAGTTATCCTAGAATCACAAGTTTTCTTCATGTCATCCAATTTTTTGATGAAAAATTTATGACCATTGTAGAACATATCCTTGTGGTGTTTGACCTACAATAATATGTCAAACATGTAAAAATTATTGTATCGTGAGTTGATAAACATACGAGTGATTAATACATTTATACGTACTTGTTTATCTCTTAAACCATATGCTAAATCTATTTCCCTTTTCATAACATTGGAATCTCCATTACGATGAGCTTCTATAACCAATGAAGACACACCTTCCCATGTTAATGTGTGACCAAAATGTTGACATCGTTCAATCTATACTGTCATCCAATCAATATTGTTTGCAATATACAAATTAAGTGCATCTCACTCTCGACCAACTGTACACAAAATAAATAGATGACTTACAACCGATTTGTTTTAAAGATTAAGAATTAATTAACTACAATGACATCTTATATTTAATCACCTCTCACTTTCCTCAATCTACCTTTTCCCATCAAGTAATCCCCTTTGAATTTGTTAATGGGGTTGGGATCCCAAATGTGATCTACATGGATATTTGCTGCAAACTTAGGAAGATATTCAATAATGTACACCATAGTCTGGTATACCATATATCCCTCCACCATAGAATTCTCAAGATGTGCTATTTGTCAAACCAAAGCTTTCAAATATTTCAAGTGCCTCTCAACCATCCACATTGACTTAGTGTGTACAGGTCCACACAATTCAATCTCCTCAACGTTGTGTATGAGGTAGTGTTCTTGTGCATTGAGAAAAATTGAAGGTATACACTTTTGTATTTCACACATTAGATGAGAAATTTTTCTTTTTCAACATTTTATGTCTTCTTTATGGATCTCTTTAGATGACAACTGCCTACAAGATATTCAAGATGTAAAAATATATAAATACGAGACTTTACAAAATAATATACAATTAATTACATAACAAGAAACAAAAATCATGAATATAATAAATATATAAAACAAATTGAACAAATATCACTACTTACCTCATGTATTTTCTAAGATCATATATCACTTGTTTGACATTATTATCGAAGTGCTTTGGGAGAGATAGAGGTAGCACATACTACAACAATTATAAACTAATAATTTCATTGTTTTCTAACATAATACAATGAAAAGTACATGTAGTTTACAAATATATTGCAAATACAAAAGAACGTGAATTACCTTGATGAAGGTATGTCAATCATGCATTTTCATCCTTGACTCAAATTCACTTTTCTTTGATATGAGATTGTTTATGTTTGCAGAAAATTCTGTGGGAAATTAAATTTTTCGTATGACTTCTTTTATAACATTGCTTTGCTGGTCCATTAATAACCAAGGAAGGACACTTATATTAATCTAGTCTCCATTTCTATTTAACTAAATAAAATTTTTCATTACATGATTGGATTCATGAATGTCACTACAAATTTTGACAATTTTTTCTTTGTCACACCTTCCATCCAATATTTTCTATAATGTCTTTGTTATATTCTTTCCAATATGCATAGTATCAAATAAATGCATAATTTGTAGCTCCTCGTAGTAGGGAAACCTACTAATTTTTTTGGGACAACTTTTTAGTCCCTTTGGAAGGTGGTTAGTAATGCCTTGACGACCTTCACACTCATGAATTACATTATCAGTAAACTAAACACAATAGAAAAATATAAATTCCAAACATAAACCATTACATGGAATGACATTACCTTGATGATTAAGTCTATTATATTCCAACTTCCATAGATAGGGTGTCATTCTTCATGGATTTGATGTAGTCTCTTCTTTTCTATTGAAAAAATATTTTTTGATACTTCGATACTTATGATTTCTATGGAGGAAGTGCCTATACTCATCAAACACCTTCTTTCCTAAAGTTTTTGAATGACGATATTTCTCTTTGGACCACAAATTGGACATGCAAATTTTACCTTTGTTTGAAGACCTACAAGATAATGATATAATTGGATTAAATATGTTAATTTTTATAATTAGAATTATCATGCACAACTTGAATTCAGTATAACATACTAAAAAAATGTGTTAGCGCTAGGGCATCATATATTTTCCATAAAAGCATTGCATGAAATTGAAGTTATCTTTATCCTACTAGTCTAGAGATGTCATACATAGTGACACCATTTCATAACTCCAACAACTCGTTGATAAGAGGCTCAATATATACATTCATATCTTTAACTTGGTACTTCTCGAGTTGAATTAACAACAACATTACATAATTATTGTGACCACTTTACTGTAAGATTAATAATTACATGTAGATAAATATTAAATGATAAAATAATTGGAACAATCATTGCCAACATAATGTGCTCCCTCTTTATCGACATCCATGAAGGAATGTTATCGTTGATAAAAAAAAAAGGCCACCTTAAGTAAATAGATCTCGATTCCAAATGGATTAACATTGTCCACTACCAATGAAAGCCTTAGATTATGAGGTTCTTATTTATAGTGTGGTCACTTTTCCTCTATGTCCATAAATGTTGAACCATCCGTAGGCATTCTAATAATGTCATCTTGACTTCTATTACGTGCATGGTAATCCATAAATTGTGCCAAGCCACCGCACTTGAATAATCATTTCATACGTGAAATAATGAGAATGTAATGAATAACCTTGTGAGAAACCTTTTTGGTTATTTGATCTGTTTGATATCTACTCATATGACATTCAGGGTATTCTATTTCAAATTCATGTTCTTTATGATATATAATATGATCATTGGGACAAGCATCTATTTCTTGGTACTCCATTCCAATATCTTTCATAGTGGCACATAATTCTCGGTATGAGCGAGGTAGAATATTTGATGGTGGTAAACAAAAATCACCTATAAATCTACAACAAAAGATATAAGTTGTTAATATAAATAATATTAATGATACCTGATTTACCATTTATTAACTATAATGACATATATGAAATACCTTAACATACGTGACATTGTTATGTTGGATAAACCATCCATAACTTTCAAGTTCACTAACAACAATACAACAGAGAGAAGAGTTGTTTGGGAGCCTTCGTAAAGGGTCATGTTTGCCTTCTCAAGTAGAGGTATATCATGGATGACATCAAGGTCATTTTGATCATCATCATTAGCCACGCCAATACCAAATGTGTCATGGATCAATGTATTTGTACCATCATCTTCAAATGTGTTTTCTGGCACATGATCATCATTTTCCATGGGATCATCATCTTCAGCTTCGATATTCGCACCTCCATGTTCCTCCACTTTGAAAACTATATTATTCAAGTTGTGGTGGTTGATATCATGTGCCCTGGGGATCTTGACCTATATAAAAATAATGAGCATAAATAAACTTGAGCCATGATCTCATCATCAAGTGATTTCTTATGTATATAAATTATTAAAATGATATAATGAACAACTTACCGATGGATAATAATCATCTCCACCTTCAATGTGACCATTCTCCCTACAATGTCTCTCAACTATTTTGATTAGTAGTCTTCTAGTGTTTAAGCCCTTACAAATATTGCAGGGACAATAACATTTTCCATCACCTTTTCTTTTGAAGTTAGACAATAATATAACGATTGTCTCCCTATCTTGTTCTTCATCCGACATGATCCTTCTTCACAGTAAAAAAAATTGTGCTATGGAAACTTTGGTCTATAACCTTCACAAACTAAGCAAAATGATGTCAAAAGTACACAATTCTTCTTAGAACTAGTTATATATAGAAATGAAATGATGTTTTAGTATAGAATACCAAATTGAAATACTTGAACATAGAGACTTTCAACATCCACAATTCATCAATTGTACAAGATCCCAAGGGAGTGCAATAAAGACTTTAAACATACACAATTCATCAATTACAAGATCCTATAATGTCTTTAAATAATGTAAACATGACCATTTGAGCCATTCAATGTAAACATTATAGAAGATATATTGAGACTAATAAGTTTAAATCTTTAATTAAAACTTATTTAATCATTTAAATCTTTTAAGTACATAAGTATTCTTAGAAAAATGTCTTAGTTGTCCTATTAAGGACCTGAATGGGATCAAACGATACAAATGGTACAATGCCATCTTTTCATGTTGAATCCTCTTTATCCAAATGAGATCAATGTCTTTTCTCTCTTCATTGGAACTAGTGGTGCAGAGGTTTCTCTGCATCAATTCGATAAAATAATCAATTATGTGGTATAACCAAATGATGCAGAGCACCTCTAGACCCTTGATTCAATTGAGGTGAAAGCAATTTGATCCCATTTAGATAAAGAGGCTTCAGAATAGAAAAATGGTATCCTACCATTTCTTCCTAAAAAGAATTTCCAAGGTATGGAATAAGCTTTGTCCTATGATCTATTAGTGTAGAGCACCTAATTACCACAAGTTAGTTCTTGAAAAATATCTCATCAACATTGACTATCATCTTATTTTATTATGTCTTACTGATTCACAAAAGATGGTCTTGCATTCCATTGGTCATTTGATTTGATAAAATCAAATACAATTTAAAGTAATAAATGATGTATCCTTAAGAAATAACAAGAATGTTTGTTTTAATGCTCAAGTAACTTTAATGACAATAATCACACAAGTTTAGACCTTCAAATGTTATGGCTATCTTTGACTTCTACATCTATGAATTAGGATTGTAGACACCAAGAGAGAGATCAAATGGATTCATTCAATCTTTACCCTATGATTAAGAATATTACTTAGGATCCTTACAACCTTCTCTAACACTATTCATCATTTTAAATGTTTGGGAGAGAGTATTCAATGCAAAATCATCACTTTCTATCCCTATTACAAAGTTAGGCCCAAAATCACTGTATTTATGCAATTAGTCCCTTTATAGTCAAAACCAAAGTGAAACTCTTACTCCAAAACATATAGAAGACTTATAAGACTTTTTGGATCCTTCCTTGACAAACATATGAAGATTATGAAATAGTGACTATCATGAAAAATATGAGGGTATGTTAAGGTAAGTGAGAAGGAATGGTGTTCCTAAACAATGTTCATAAGATGAAATGACAATTTTTTTATGTTAAAAAAATAGTTAAAGAAATAATTGAACTCCCTTGGGACCTTCAACTATCTAAATGAAAAGGTTGGAGCCTCTTTATTCCAACTTCATATAACCACATTCAATGGACAAAAAGTCAATGTGAACACCAAGACTGACTACAACAATTAGAGAATGATAGGGACTGATGTAATCAATCCTTATACACAATATGAAATACTTAGAAAGGATCCAAAAATATAGTAACATTACGGGGAAAACGTAAAACCCTCAAGGCTCTATAAATCAAATCAAAGAAACTATTAATCTATTCAAGAAGTCACTAAGTTCTCTTTGGAATACACATTATTTCTATTATGATAGCGAGTTCTACAAAATAAACTATAAGAAAGAACACCCCCTTCACAACTTCTAACCACTCAAATATGATACCTTAAAGATAACATATGAAACCCTACTCCTTGAACTTATGCTTACCCCTCCAAATTTTCTACTCATTATGAACATTTGGCTTTCCTTGGTTATGAGAATTCTTTTATCAATGAATTTCATTCTTCAAATACCTCTCTCTTTGTTCATACAATATTCTGATCGTTATTATACAATATCATGATGACAATGCAACACTGATCTTTTACTATTTTCTTTTTTGTTCATTACAATATCCTGATCGTTATTATACGTCACTATTATGAACATCATCTTTCATGTCTTTGGCAAGTTCTTTCTCACTATTATTATTCTCATGATCTTTGGTGACTGCATATTATATTATTATGGGTTTCAATATCAGATTTTAGAGTCCTAATGTCTCTAACCTTTTATTCCTCTTCAATACTATAGGAACCTCCTCGGTAACAGTCATGAAACCTTTTGGAAACAAAAATGTACAAAATTGTGAGAATAAATTGATGTTGAATTACCTTCCACTTGGGGCTTGTATGCACCCAAAAATGGTCGCCTAGACTTTGGGCCCCATTTATTCAATTTATCAATCCTGAATCAATTTTATCAATAATCAATATTTTCAACATTATCAATTCCTTGATCAAGTCTTAATTTTGATCATATATTAGATTTTTATCCTATGGGCTAATCATTTATCCTAAGTCTTTATTTGATTAAAAGGAATATTTCCTCCCCTTTTGATTAAATAAAAAGCCCCATTTTCTTCTTATCCTAAGTTGCACAAATAAAACATTATTTCTATTTTATAAAAAGGAGAAAAGCACTTTTTGTCTCATATGGACATAAAGTCAACTCTTATTTTCCTATTGGAGGATACTTTTGCACATGGATTGCTCCTCTTTCAAGCTCCACCACTGATTAAGACTTTTTGCCTCTTAATCTCAATGGTCCATTTCACCTCATTTCTTATAAAAGGAGAGCTCTCTCCTTCATTTGCATACCATGTTTTTTTGCTAATGTTATGCTGCAGGTTTTAGGTGCATTTGGAGCTTTTGAAGTTATTGAAGACTTTCTTCATTTCATTACATCATTTAGTTGCATATTTCCTTTGCTTAGTTTGCATGATCATGGTATATTAGCTTAGTTTCCTTTTATGCAATAGAGTAACTCACATAGCTTAAATAGGAAGGCTTTGTAACACTTGTTATTTCCTTTCATAGATTAGTTGCATTGTACTTTCCTTTCATAGCTTAGATTGCATTCTCATTTAGATTTGCATTGCATTGCATATTTGATTCTTGGAGATATTGGCATTGTTTCCCTTTTCTTCATTTGAATATCTCATTGTATGGTTGACTAGCAAGGTCACAAGTTTGTAGCTCTAGCTGAGAGCAAATTTATCATAGTCCCTTGCAACTCCATGCATAGAGAGCTATGAGCCGCTTTGTGAGGCCTCATTCTTGAGCAACCTTGCATGTAATGGTTCATAGAAGTGCACCATTTTAGTGTGTACATTTCTGGCAACCACCGTGGGGCAGAGTAGATAGGCTTTGTCCTTAGTTTCATTGCATTTTCATCATTTTTCGGATTATTTTTCAGAAATTTTGCAGTTCTGGTTTTCTATCTCAAAGTATCGTGCGATACTTCTCAGGAATATCGCACGATATACCTTTATATAGCGGTGTGACACTTCACGTAAGAGAAGAATCACCCACCAGTACTGAGGTATATCGCCTGGCGTCGCGCGAAGTATCACCCGCCCATAGTGCAGAGTATCACCCAGACTGAGGTATATCGCCTGACTATAGGAAACTGTGTCGCACGATACTGGTGAAGTCTGAAGTATATCGCCTGATCTGGCAGAGACTTGCATTTCTAGTTTTATCATCCGAATTTGATCATTTTAGTTTGCTGGTTTATTTTACTATATTTAGATAGGTCTAACCTGCATCTTTTAGCTTGGATCTATCAGTTTATTGCATATTTACATTTGGATTTTGATTTTGCTAACCTTGTTGGTCTAACAAGTTGTGTTTGTAGGTGCTCTCATTGCTTGAAATTTGCTAAAAATGCATGTCAAAGAGGGCTACTAACAGTTTTTGCAGGGCTGCCCAAGCATAAAAACAAAAAACAAAAAAAAATCTTGCTTGTTTATTTGCTTTTCTTTCAAGTGTGGCACTCACTAATTGTATTAGGAATCTTTAAAACCTTGTGAAAGATATTTTGAGGTGGTAGGAGAAGTATGCTCTTCACCTTTAGGTGAATCAGAAAATCTTGACCCATCTTAAGGTTTTGGAAGCAAGGGAGTAATTGAATCTCTTTGCTTGGTGTGTTTGGGAGAAGTTTTTGAGATAGGGGAGTATGCTCTTCACCCTTGAGGTGAACCAAAAACCTTGAACCTCATAAATTATCCATTTTTGTTTAGTTTAGGAATCCTTTAGTGGACCTGCTCTTGAGCAATCAAGAGGAACGACTCAAGTGGGGACAACCTTGTCATCATTTTCCTTGGTGGCAAGTGATTCCAACTCACTATAATCTCAAGGCTATCAAGGACACCAAAAACCTTGGTAGACATAACACTTATCTTCATTTGATGTGAGTAGCTCATGGGATTACGACCATGGGGAAAACATTGAACAAGAATGCTTAAGGTACTCTTGAGGCCGCAAGGTCCTAGTCCTTTATGAGGAGCAAGAGGGGTGTTGTGAACAAAAATCCTTATTAAGAACCATTAGATAGAAGCCACCTTATTTAGCCACTTATCTTCTTAGTGCAAGGATTGATCCAAGTGGTTTACCCAGATCACCTTAAGATACTCACCATATGTGTCCCTTTGGTTTTGTCATTTGACACTTCCATGACAAAGCCAACATCTCTTGTGGGTAACCACTTGGTGTGAGGTGAGGGGGCATCAAGTTGTGGGCTAAGTTGATAAGTATGGAGCTTTGACTTTTTAGGATAGACTTGGTTGAATTGTCTTCGGTTGTGTGATGCCAGTATAAACGTTCTTACATACAAACAATCGGTAGCATTCATAAGGTGCTTTTTTAATTTTGATATCACAAGTGTTTGTCTTAGCAAGGTTGCTTTTGCGCTTGTTTCAAGTGTTTGAGACATGTTTGATCCCTCACTGTCTGCAAACCTGCCAAAATTCTGTTGATATTGCGATTGAAATCGAAAACATCAACCCTCAGACCAAAAATTTTGACCAAGTAGACCCAAAAATGCAAATTTTACATAATTCTGGTCAAGAGTTGAACAATTCTGCAACAGTATCGCACTCTGTAAAGTGAAATATCATGCGATACTTCACGCTTGCTAAAAATATCGCCTGCCTCAAGAAGAAATATCACACGATAGTTCACCCTTGACGGACTATCACTCGACCTACCTGGAGTGTATCGCCTGCCAGTACTGAGGTATATCGCCTGGCATAAGGTGAAGTATCGCACGGTTATAGGTATATCACCCCAGTAGCCTAGAGTATATCGCCTGGGTAATTTCTGTCATGCTTGCAATTTGGTCAGTTTCAGTTACTGTTAATCAGGTTAGGTCTTAGAGTAGGCTTCTTGCTCTGACATTTGAGACTTGTCTTGACTCTAAATTTTTGGTTTTAGTCCTCCGGGATAGCATCATTTGATTTACGAAATCACTTTAGAATAATTGTCAAATTAGAAGGTCATTCTTGGTGCCAAGGTTCATCTCTAAGATTGTTAGCTACATTCTTGGAAAATTTTAGTGCTCTTATTGTCCAAATTGCTTTCATTTAAATCTCAATTTCAATTATATTTTGGCCTAGTCCAACCTCCTGGTTCAAAAGTGCAAGGGTAGTCACCCTTTGATTTGCAGCACCTCTTTGACAGTGTTGGTAAAGCCCTTTTTTTTCTCATTTCTCTTTGGACAATAGAGGACTTTGATTATCCTAGTTTGGCGCTGACACTTTGAGAGGTCACCTTATCATTGAGAGTATCTTTCTTTCATGTTAGTTACGACAAGGTACCAAGTCAATCAAGGGAAGCAACCCCCTATTGCCTTTAGCCAGTTACCACCCGTCAAGACTCATTGACAACATAAGGGAAAAGGACCCCTTTTTGATCAATCACCTAAGAGTGAATCTGAGGTTTGTTTTAATCCGGGAGCTAATCCTAGTGAAGTGAGCACCTCTTTTGTACCACTTTCATCAAGTATGGACATGAGTTACACTTTCACCCGACAACAAAGAGAAGCCATGAATCAAACTCTTGAGGATATCTTCCAACGACGTAGAAG
Organism: Chamaecyparis obtusa; assembly: GCA_027943335.1. Taxonomy (NCBI): domain Eukaryota; kingdom Viridiplantae; phylum Streptophyta; class Pinopsida; order Cupressales; family Cupressaceae; genus Chamaecyparis; species Chamaecyparis obtusa. The sequence continues at coordinate 75,343 of BSBK01005838.1, read as the reverse complement.
AGAGTATGGTGGTTCTTCTCATGCTAGTCCACCCAGGTCACCTCCCAACAATGTGAGGTATTTTGATGCTCACCAACGAGTTGAGAGACATCATAAGCAAGCTCACTCAGATTCAGGGTCACAACACGAGGACCAGAACAATGAATCTAGTGATCACCACATAAATGCAGCCAATGCAATAAGGCATTCGAGACCATCCTCCCCACTTAAAGACACCTCTCAATATGCAAATACAAGATTGAGAAGCATTGAGAGGGAGAAGCAAGCCTATTTGGATGAACAAGCTGCCAAAAAGGAAAAATTCAGACAACTAGAAGAAGAGGAACGTGTGTTGTTGGATATAAAGAAAAGAGTCACCCAAGAAGAAGAAGATAGACTCTACGCACAACAACTCCAAAGCTGATTTAATGGGAGGGGCACCAATAGTGGGAGCAACTCAACCCCCATCTACCCCTTCGCCAAGTCCTAGAAGAAGATCAAGGACACCCTCACGATCCCCAAGTCCTAGAGGAAGAAGGGTTTCAAGATATGATCATCATAGGAGATGATCACCTCATAGACATTCAAAGCAACCCTCCCAATGAGCACATCATGGCTCACAACATGGAGGAAGTTATACCAAATTTGATCATATGGATTTTATGACTATGCAACAAGAACCATCCTTTCAAGCATATGTAGAACGATATGTGGAACAAAACAAGGATCAATTCTTAGAAAGCCTTATCAAAAAAGGTGCTAAAGTTCCATATGATTTTGACATCCACCAAAAGATCAAGAAACAGAATCCTTCAACCAATGAGGTGATCATGCAAATGCAGAAGGACATAGAAAGGATGAGGGCTCCTAAGAGCACATTTAATTTGGACTCCATATGTCCCAACCCGATTGACAAGAGTGTGGTGTTGGTTGAGTTCCCTAAGAAAGTTGAGTTTCCAACCTATGACAAATATGATGGCGTTGGTGATCCTCATGACCATGTTCGACAGTTCTACATAATGAGCTTTTCTTTTCATCATGAAGACTCCTACTTGATGAGATTATTTCCAAGGAGTCTCAAAGGCCAAGCCATGGAGTGGTTCACCAACCTTACTCCTCCAGTAAAGTCATTTAAAGAACTCATCCAATGATTTGTTCAACATTTTGCTTATAATCTATCAAGGTCGGTCACAATGCTTGATTTGTGCAAGCTTAAACAAAATCAAGGAGAATCTTTTGTCACTTTCCTACAAAGATGGAGACATTTGTGCTCAAAATATCCCAGGACAATTCCTGAGGAGGAAAGAATAGACATCATTGTGAGTAACTTAGTGCTAGAATTAAGATATGAGGTAAGAAAGATACCATTTAATTCTTTCGATACCATGGTCGAAGTGGCATGTCGCATAGAGGATGTCCTAAAAGAACAAGGAATTTTGGCTAAATCAACTAATAACAACAATGGCCAAAACAACAACAATCATGGTTATAAGGATAAAAAGAACTCCTATTGGAATAAGAATAAACAGGTGGTCAATGACAGAGTTGTTGACTCACCACAACCTAAGAATGAAGGAGTTCTTAATCTCTCCAATGCGGTACAAGCCATGAAGTTGCAAGTTTCCTCAGGACAACAAGAGAATAAATCCAAGTATCAAGGGAAACCCAAGAAGGAAAAGAGACAATTCACCAAACTTGGGGACTCCTATGCCGACATTTTCAAAACACTAATTGCTCATAATTTGGTGCAACCTTAGGATCCTGCCAAGCACCGCATACCCGATCCTAAACCTCATTGGTGGGATGAGAAAGCCTTTTGCATCTTCCACAATGGAATTGGACATGATATCAAAAATTGTTTTAGGCTTAAACATCTTGTCCAAGACCTCATTGAAAGTGGGCGATTACAAGTTGATGGTTTAACCACTAATGCGGATCATAAGGCTTTTAAGGAACCCTTGCCCAAATATGAAAAAGGGGAAAATTCTAACAACAAGCATGGTAAGGCTGCTATCAATTATACATACACAAATGCTGAAAATGTGATTAACATGCTTGAAGTGGTTGACGATAACATCAACATGGTGAGAGGGAAATATCCTGATGGACATGATGTGGACTCAACTCCTATGACTGATGAAAGACCCGTTGTGGTGATAAGAGGTCCTCACTCACGAAGACTGCCCCAGTCCCTCAATGCTATCACTAGAGGTCAGGCCCAAGCTCCCATTATTATCAGAGGTCCTAGCACTAGCAAGTCTAAGTAGCCCTTGTCCAAGGGCGTTCCTCCTAAATCTGCCATTGGTCCTGATTCTAATTATAATCTTATTGACCAATTACAATGTACACCCGCGCAGATATCCATTTTTGAGCTTTTAGAATTGTCCCCTAAGCACAAGCATGTCCTTGAGGATGCTTTGCGAGAAGCCAGTGCCCCTAACAACTTAGATATTGATCAATTCCAGAATATGGTCAACCATTTGGCTAGCCCTCATTACCTCACCTTCTCAGACGAAGATGACAAATCCATCAGTCACCCACATAACTTGGCCTTACACATCAAAGTCATGATTCATAAAACCCATGTCAGGTGTGTACTGATAGATGGGGGTGCAGGGCTCAATATTTGTACCATGAGTTTGTTGCTGGCCCTAGGATATTCTGAGAACGTCATTGACACAAGGAAAAAGATCACAATCAAGGCATATGATGAAGCAGAAAGAAGTTCTAAGGGATTGGCCATTTTGCCTATTCGCATTGGTCCAATAGAAAAGGATATCTTATTTCAAATTGTTGATGTTGGACCTTTAGCCTACAACATTTTGCTAGGTAGGCCATGGATTCATGAAATGCAAGCAGTCCCATCAACGTATCACTAGTGCGTCAAGTTTCCCCATAATGGTGTAGAAATTTGCATACCTGGAGATAGTGCTTTGTCAGTTAATAACATTTCTGCTGGATCACATGTACCTTTGAATAGGGAAGCTGACAGTCCTAGTAGTTCACTTGAACAATGCAAGCAGAAGTTTAAGACCATAGATCTTGGGATGGGAGATTATAAAATTGATTCTTTCACAAAAATTCCAATCTCTCCTAGGTCTTATGGGAGACCATCACCAAATATGAAACCTTCGTCATCAGCAATGACATTATTTGGAAAATTTGTTGAGTCTTTGGTTCCTATTCAGGAAGAGAAAGAGGAAGTTGCCGTAAGGGACTGGATCTATCACGAGGAAAAATACAAACACAACGAGAACTTTGCTCCTTCACCCGAAGCTTATGGGAGAGGGTATACACTGGTTAAAAATATGGGTTATCCAAGAGATGGTCCCCTTAGCCATAGGCTGGATGCTAAAGTTGAGCCTCTTGATCATGCTCTTTTTGGATGAAACAATAAGTCCATGGTTGGCTTAGGTTTTGAAAATAAGAAGAAGAAAGATGTCCCTATCCCAGCTGCGACGGACAGTGATAGTGATTCAGACGACACACCTAATCTCTCTAATCAGCAAGATATGTCTGATGATTGGGTGCCCTCAACAAATCTCCTTTGGGGAGATTCCACAGATTTGAGACTTGACAGTCCTACTATCCCAGTTGCGACAGATAGTGACTATATGATTGCTAGATCGATAATGGAAAGTGTTGCTATCCTAGCTGCGACGGATAGTACCAATGCTAGCACTAGAGAAGGGGAAACCCTTCCTAACCTTGAGGCTTCTACATCATGAGGCCCAAATGATGATTCAGACATAGACTCCCATGAGTATGAATGGGACTCACTTTCAGATGCAACAGTTGATTTGGACATGGATGTTGTCCATACTTATAGTACCCAACCCGATGTGGCTAACGAGCTTAGTGTAGGACTAGAGGATTGTACTCCTCACATTGCCTTAGTGGATGACACTTTGTTTGGTAGGATGAGTCCTAATTTGGGTATCTTAGGGGAAGACTTGATGAATCCCAATTGTATGGTCACCAGAGATAACACCTTTTGCATAAATAACATCGAACCAGTCATTGACCTACCCCTTGTTCACTATGACCTAATTGACTGGTCTCAGCGCCATCAAGAGCCTATATTCCTCACTTTTCATAATGATTAAAAAATTGCCTACTATCTGAATGCTCTTGAACCTGTGGCTTCTTCCACCAGTGAACCGACAACCAGTATGACAGAGCCTGATATTAAGTACCTCAGTCTAAAAATAAAAGAGAAAGAAAAAAAGAAAAATAGGTCTGATGTCAAAAACCACTTTGTGGTGGTATCAGAACTAAAAATAGTAAAAAGAAATGATGTATCCGAGGGTGAAAACCTCTTTGAGGCACCTAAGGATGGGGTACTTAATAACTTGCCGAGTTATTTCCAGGATAGATCATTAGTATTGATTGAGCCAACAAAGCCAGTCAATTTGAACACAGAAGAAACTCCTCAAATAGTTCATCTTGCTTAGTCTTTATCAGAAGAAGAGACCCAGGCATATATACAATTCTTACAAAAGAAGAAAATTAATTTTGCATGGACCTATTCAGACATGCTAGGGCTTGACGCAAATCTTATAATGCATCACTTATCCATAGCTCCAGGAGTCAAACCAGTGAAACAGAGACTCAGAAAAATGCATCCACATGTAGCTCTCCTTGTCAAAGTGGAATTAGAAAAACTTTTGAGAGCTGGATTCATCAGAGCCATCGATTATGCAGAATGGATCTCAAACATAGTACCAGTTTCCAAACATGATGGGTCCATTCGTGTATGCACAAATTTTAGAGATTTAAACAAAGCATGCCCAAAGAATGATTTTCCACTTCCAAACATCGACATGATAGTGGACATGACAGCAGGCTATGAAATATACTCTCTAATGGATGGTTTCTTAGGATATAATCAAATTAAAATAGCTCCCAAAGACCAAGAGAAAACAACGTTCACATGTGCATGGGGAACCTATTGCTGAAACATCATGCCATTTGGATTAAAGAATGCAGGAGTAACCTACCAAAGAGCTATGACCACTATCTTTCATGATATGATGCACAAAAACATGGAAGATTATGTGGATGATACCCTAGCAAAATCAAGAAAATGGGACACACACCTTGATGATCTGAAAGTAATTCTAGATCGCATCGAACAATTTCAACTCAGATTGAATCCAAAGAAGTGCGCATTTGGTGTCACCTCAGGCAAACTTTTAGGATTTATAATATCAGCAAAAGGTATCGAGGTTGATCCCGAAAAGGTCCAAGCAATTCTAGATATGCCACCTCCTCAAAATATAAGCCAAATGAGAAGTCTTTAGGGATGTCTTCAATTGATTAGGAGGCTTATTTCTCAGCTTGCAGATAGAGCACAACCCTTTAATAAGACATTGCATAAGGGTGCTTCTTGTGTTTGGAATGAGGATTGTCAAAAGAGCCTAGATCAGATCAAACAATACTTGGCTAATCCTCTGATCCTAATGCCTCCTATTCTAGGGAAACCATTGATCCTATATATTTCAGCTACAGACACTTCCCTGGGAGCACTGTTGGCTCAATTAGATGATACTGGGAAAGAACGGGCCATATACTATATCAGTCGTACTTTAGTCTCCTATGAGATCAATTACAATAACATTGAGAAGTCTTGTCTTGCAGTGGTGTTTGCCTCTCAAAAGTTGTGACACTATATGCTTTCTCATACCATACATTTGGTTGCAAAAATTGATCCTCTTAAGTACTTGCTTAGTAAGGCTGCCCTCACAGGTAGACTTGCTAAATGGATGATGGTCCTAACTGAATTTGACATAGAGTACGTTGAAAGGAAGGCCATAAAAGGGCAAGCTATTGCTGACCAATTAGCTGATTTCCCAATTCAGGATAGTATGCCTGTTCAAGTGGAATTCACAGATGAACACATCTTATATATGACTACTCGCACTTGGAAAATGTTCTTTGATGGTTCCCACATGCAAAATGGATCAGGTGCTGGAGTATTATTTGTTTCTCCACATGGGTACAATATTCCAAAGTCTTACAAACTTTTATTCCCATGTACGAATAATATTGCAGAATATGAAGCTTTAACCAATGGCTTGAGAATGGCTATAGAATGGAACATCACAGAGTTACATGTCTTTGGGGATTCCCAGTTAATCATCAACCAAGTCAATGAGGAGTATCAAACCAAGGATGATAAATTGATACCCTACAAAAAGATGGTTGACTCATTGAAGCATTACTTTACCTTTGTGACGTTTCAACAGATCCCTAGGACAGAGAACAACGCTGCAGATGCCATGGCCACATTAGCTTCCCTTCTTCAGTTGGAGACACATGAATCCAGATTTGAATTCCTAGTGGAAGAGCTACACCATCCCATCTTTGACTTGTCTGAAAGCCATGTCATTTGTACCATTGTCACACACGAGTCTTCCCGATATGGTGCTATCTATTCATATCTTTGTGATGGCATCATCCCTGACACATTCAACCATTCTGAACACTGAAACCTCATTCGTAATGCCTCTCACCACACCCTTATCTCTGGTGATTTATATAGGAGGGATTTAGATGGGACGCTCCTTAGGTACTTGGAAAAGGAGGAATCCAACCAAGTGTTAGTTGACATCCACGAGGGCATTTGTGGTGGACATTCTAATGGTCTTGCCATAGCCCAAAGGTTGCTTAGGGTGGGATATTATTGGCCCACAATGCAGATAGATGCAGTCTCCTTTGCTAAGTTGTGTGAAAAATGTCAGAAACATGGAAACCTGATTCATGCTCCAGGTAGGGAGCTGATCCCTTCTATTTCTCATTGGCCATTTCAGCACTGGGCCTTTGATCTGCTTGGGCAGATTCATCCCAACTCATCAGGTGGACATAAGTTCATTATTACTACCACTGACTACTTCACAAAATCAGTGGAAGTTGTGCCACTTTCTATTGCTTCAGGGAAGACTATCTCTTTGTTCATCTTGAATCATATTATTTGCCGATTTGGAGTGCCTTCTGAGATTATCACTAATAACAGAGGTCAATTCAAGAATAAGGACCTAAAGCATTTATGCAAAAAGTTTAAAATCAAGCAACATTGGTCCTCCATCTATTTTCCACAGGGAAACGGACAGGCAGAAGCCTCTAATAAAACCATTCTTAAAATTCTTCGTAGGACAATGCACAAGAATGGTAGGGATTGGCACTTGCAAATCAATCCAACACTATGGTCTTATAGAACAAGCATTCACACACCTATAGGAGCCACTCCTTTTTCTCTTACCTATGGCACTGAAGTGGTATTGCCTTTAGAAGTCAAGATACCATCACTTAGAGTCTCACTCAAAGGTTTGATTATAGATGAGGATTACCGCCCCATGAGGTTACAGGAACTAGAACTTCCAGATGAGAAGCGTAAGGCTTCCTTTGATCATATGAGAGTGTATCAGAAGTGTATGTCCAAGGCATTCAACAAGAAGGTTCACCATAGAGAATTTCAAATAGGTGATCTTGTTTTGCGAGAGAACCCTAAGAACCAACAGAACAAAGAACAAAAGGGCAAGTTTGAACCTAACTGGCTTGGACCATATGTCATCACAGCTGCTTTTGGTACCGGTGCATATTTACTGTCAGATCTCGATGGAGAACAGCTCCCTGATCCCATCAACATTGTGCACCTCAAGAAGTTCTATCCTTGATGCCCGTTTCTATCTGGGGGCATCCTTTGTACATATTTTATGGTCCTGAAAAAAATACCAAAAAAATTGATATATGATGCTGAAAAAATCCTAAAAAGCATAAAAAGTCCTAAAAAAATAGAAAAAAAAATCAAAAAATTGCAAAAAAGATTCCAAGTGGTGAAAACCTAGAAACAGGCGCTACTTGAGACCTTTGCACCCTTGTTTTTTAGCATGTGCTCTCAACACTTAGCCTTTCTCCATCATGCCTTGACCTTATTTGACTTGGTCTGGAATTGGTCTTTCTCTTTGTCTAGGGGGCATAACTATTAGCATTGGTCCTTTAGGTGCGTTTGTCTCTTGGGGCATTTCACAATAGGTGTTTTTCAACACCACCCCAAATAGTGTTTTTCAACACTACCCTTGCGTCGAGTGTTTCTTAACACTTATCAGATGTCTTACACAATAGTCCAAGTGTAATGTGATATTTCTCACCTAGCAGATATGATAACCAAAGTTTGACTCTATGACCAACAAACACGCACTTAAACAATCAACTCGTTGAGATATGTTGACTTTATATTTTTCTTTATGTGCTGTCTGTGAGGATTTCTTTGATGAGTGGTCTCTCCCTGAGAAGTTTTCAATGATGCATAGTTAGAAGACTGAGGGAATGAGAACATGTTTTATTTCTTTATCTGCTTGTGGGTATATTTTTTTGGTCCTACTTGTCATGAGCATTTATGCTGGTCTTACTTGACACTATGGATTGACAAGGTATTATCCTTAACTATTTTATGAGTGCATGCTTCTAGTTATCCTGACTTTCATGTGTCTTGATACAAGCATAATCTCACCATATCAAAATTTAGGTAATCTCACTACATTAGGCATCTTGACCTCCATGTCTTTGATGCCTAGGTGGGATTTCCACATTTCTATCTGATAAAGATCATATTCATATCCACATAGTCATGCTAGTGTGCATTGTATGATCTTACGGCGCTACCTAAAGCTCAATGATGATAATTAGATGTCTATAAGCGTTATGACCTTGCAAGTCAACCACTTGTCATAGTAGCTTGCATTCTTAGGTTCATGATTAGATTAGTTCTTTGCATTTTGCATATGGAGAGAGCTCTCCTTTTCATCTTATGCAAACTAGTTGGTCAACTGTGTTCATCTTCTGATTCTTCTCAATCATGTCTTTCATTTCTTGTCTTTCATATCACATCATTTTCTATCCATTTTCAGACTCAAAATTGAAATCCGAGTCGCGTTTCCAAGTTTTCTCATTCTTCTACATAGTTGACTGACCTTTTGAGGCATAATTCTTCAATCTTTGATGGACTTTCTTCCTTCCATGTCTCTCAAATTTTCTAGTCTTTCATTCGCTCTATTTCTAGTCTTCTATTTCTATTCTTCTACTTCCTCACTGGGGCATGTTTTCATTGCCTGATGGTTACCCTATTGACCTATACATTCAATTATGATTTTATTATGATTTGATCAGCCTTATCGATTTGCTGTCTCTCCTCTACCTGATTTCGATTTCGATTCCAAGGGGGCAGTACCTATGGAATTCTCATCCCTGATTCTCTTGATTTTCCTGATTCAGACATCTTTTGTGAGCTTTTGCTCAAATTTGGGATTCTTATCTCTTACTTTGAATATGATCCCGAATCGACCTCATGTTCAAAGGCCTTTGTTTATATTTTGTCCGGATGTGATCCCAAATCGACCTCATATTTGAGTTATTTTGTGATCCCAGATCGATCTCACATTTCAATTCTTCTTTGACTGCATGTGTTCCCAAATCGATCACACATTAGCCAAAGAGGGGAAAATGTATGCACCCAAAAATGGTTGCCTAGACTTTGGGCCCCATTTATTCAATTTATCAATCTTGAATCAATTTTATCAATAATCAATATTTTCAACATTATCAATTCCTTGATCAAGTCTTAATTTCGATCATATATTGGATTTTTATCCTATGGGCTAATCATTTATCCTAAGTCTTTATTTGATTAAAAGGAATATTTCCTCCCCTTTTGATTAAATAAAAAGCCCCATTTTTTTCTTATCCTAAGTTGCACAAATAAAGCATTATTTCTATTTTATAAAAAGGAGAAAAGCACTTTTTGTCTCATGTGGACATAAAGTCAACTCTTATTTTCCTATTGGAGGATACTTGTGCACATGGATTGCTCCTCTTTCAAGCTCCACCGCTGATTAAGACTTTTTGCCTCTTAATCTCAATAGTCCATTTCACCTCATTTCTTATAAAAGGAGAGCTCTCTCCTTCATTTGCATACCATGTTTTTTTGCTAATGTTATGCTGCAGGTTTTAGGTGCATTTGGAGCTTTTGAAGTTATTGAAGACTTGCTTCATTTCATTACATCATTTAGTTGCATATTTCCTTTACTTAGTTTGCATGATCATGGTATATTAGCTTAGTTTCCTTTTATGCAATAGAGTAACTCACATAGCTTAAATAGGAAGGCTTTGTAACACTTGTTATTTCCTTTCATAGATTAGTTGCATTGTACTTTCCTTTCATAGCTTAGATTGCATTCTCATTTAGATTTGCATTGCATTGCATATTTGATTCTTGGAGATATTGGCATTGTTGCCCTTGTCTTCATTTGAATTTCTCATTGTATGGTTGACTAGCAAGGTCACAAGTTTGTAGCTCTAGCTGACAGAAAATTTATCATAGTCCCTTGCAACTCCATGCATAGAGAGCTATGAGCCGCTTTGTGAGGCCTCATTGTTGAGAAACCTTGCATGTAATGGTTCATAGAAGTGCACCATTTTAGTGTGTACAGGGCTTACGTAGCTGTATGTTCAAGCTCCAAATGTATTCTCAGCTATCCACCAATCTAACAGATCTACAAATGTGAGACTGCTCTAACTAAAAATGAATTTGGTTGAGTTGACATACCCTACTTCTCGCACTCTCCTTTGCTCCCACGATTGACTTAAAATCAAAATGATTTGGTTTTCACTTTTTTTTCTTGTATATCTTGAGGAAGTTGTAATTATGACGGTCTACTAAATAGCCATTAGAATTCTAACTTTTTTGGGTATAATTACAAAAAAAACCAATTTCACAAAAAAGTGTATCCTCTATGGAAAATTGCCATCAAAATTTGGTATTAAATGTATTAGTTGTGAGAATAACTAAGAGGGGGGTGAATGAGTTATCCACAGTCCCAAATACAAAATGTATCACTGAAAACAAATTCAACTAATTCTACAGCTCGATAAACATAAAATACTAAACTATCTGTGTAATTACCGATTACCAGTTAATTGCTCATAGTGATTACCGACCAAATCTAATATGCAACATGTCAAGTATGATAACCAAAAAATCACCACATAAACACATAACACAAAGATTTAACATGGAAACCTTCTAAAGGGAAAAACCACCTGGGACCGGTAACCCGAAATACTTTCACTCTTCTGAAGTGAGCTCGGTGAAGAGCCAACCATGTTAAAGGTTACAAAACACACTGTAAGGTGTGACCTTGTTAGAGGATTTAACACTAACAGTTATTGTCCAACCAACATTTACTATGGGGTTGATAGGATAACAATGTACATTCTATGAATGACATAATAAGACTTTCAAGTCCATTCGGTTAGGAGATTTTTCTGTTACAATGGTTAAACCAAAACAATAGGTGATCTGATTACAATAAAACTTGATTTTACAGATGTTCAGATCTATTTTAAGCCCATACAAATCCTTTGATCAATATTTCTATTCATTTCATCAATATTCAATAACTTACTGTCCCTTGGTAAAGCTCTCTGATGCTCGGTACTGTTTTGTAGTTTAGTTCTTCTTTAACTAGTCTGATCAGGCATGCATGAAGCTATGTTCATGTGATATCTCTGTAGTCTCCTTCTTCTGGCATATGTTTCACAATGAAACCCTAGTTTCTTATATAGACAAGTAAATCATTTTCTTTTCATCCATCAGATTTTGTCGCTTAATCTCCTTCATTGATTTTTCCACTTAAACCTTCCTCAGAAGATGTGTCAATGACTCATTTCAATTTCATCCTTTAGATCTTCTTCAAATTTTGTTAGTCGTTGATCTCACAACAAACTTTATCTTTCCACCTCGTAATCATACACTTTACAGATCATCAATTTTTGTCAGCTAAACTAATCATTTAGTTCTTTTGTCCATACTCAGTTGACAAAGAAATATGTCGGTGAACACAAGTTCGGTTGATACTGTCACTTGGTATATACTACACTAGCTCGGTGTCTACTGGAATGCTTCATTAACCGACCACACTGCTTTGTAACATTTTTCTTCTATCTTCATAATAGATTATTGTAACATAATCAAGTCAACAATATGAAGTCATAGACTCATCAATAAGTTACCAAGAGTATTCCTTATCCTCATCTGTCATACATCTTCCTCTATGTAGATATCGTAGTTCTTCATCTTTTCTCCTCTTTTATAGATGTATAGATATTTGCAACTACAATGATAAGTACTGTCAAAACTAGTTGACATCAATGACAACATAATGACTGATTCAATTATCTTACATATTAGTTCAGTGCTCGATGATCTCTAATCACTTGTAGTTCATCAATAAGGTTCTCAATCAGTTGTAGTTCATCATTAGTGTAGTTTGGAATTTGGCTTGATGGATAAAAAAGTGCATTCCTTATGTTAGTGATTTGTTTCCTTGAGGGCATAATGTAGAGAAGATAGTTTAAATTTGATGATTAACAGTTCATAGTGTGAACTTTACATGCTATCAACATAGTGCAAGGAGCAAGTGATTAAGAGTTTCAGTCTCATCTTTATGGTGAGATGAACCAATGATAGGAAATTCAATAAAGATAGATCATAAGATTTAATAATAATCTTATTACTAATTTAAATGAATTCTAATGTTACAAGTGTGGTTGTTGTTCAATCTTCAAAGGGTGTGATAATGAAGATTAGATTTCAAATATTAATGGTTATATCATGTGACAAAAGTTTGTCAAGTAAGAAGAGGAGTTGGAATTATTTTATAAGTGACATAAAGGAGTTGAAAGACTAGGTTAACCATAAAAAAAGATATATTTGAATGCCATGTTAAACAAAAATGTTTTATCATTAGTGCATATAGACATGTCCATGCTAGTAGGTGTTAATATGATTTAGAACAATAGAGAGGGGGGGAGGGGGGGGGGGGGTGAATCAGTTGTTCTCAAGTCCATATGTATCAATTGAACTTTTAAACACTTCAACAATCTCAAATCTAATCACCAACACTACTCGGTCATTAAAGAATGTATGCCAGAAACATATAACAATGCAGTCCACTATCCAACAGTATTTAACTTGCAAAACATAGAAATGTTCACACCAAAACATTCACACAAGTATGACACTAGGATTTATAGTGGAAACCCAATTTGGGAAAAACCACTTTGTAACATGTTACTGATATTTTCACTCTTCTAAAGTGAGCTCTATGAAAAGCCAACCTTGTCAAAGGTTTACAAACACACTGCTAGGTGTGACCCTGTTAAAGGATTTCAACCACCCTGTTAGGAGTGAGCCTTGTTAGAGGACTTAAGTAAATTCCATCAGAATACAACCTTGATTAAAGGATTTAAACAATGACTGTTAGTTCAACCTTGATTAAAGGATTTAGACTGATACAATGGTTAGAAAGTAGCAGTAGTATCTGATCTGAAAAACATACAACTCACTTTGCAAATAACAAATCCAATTTGCACATATATGCTAACTTATTGACTGAGTTCCATTTCCATCTTTATCACTAATCTACTCAGAAATCCCTTCAAGAAATCACAACTCTAATTAACTCCTTCACCTTCAGCCTTTCTGCTTAGACTTATCAGTCAATAACATCAACAATTCCAGCATCCTTCTTTAACCTCACACTTAGGTTTTCCTTTATACCTCTTCAATAGGTAGATCCATCTTTCACTGCTTAATCTCCTCCGTAGATCTTAGGTTTAGGTCAGATTCATCAAATCCTTCCAACATTCATGTTCTTCATCCATCCTTCTAGAAACATCTTCAATTTCTTTATTGAAATCACAATAAAATGATTTATTGTGCATTAAATTCTCCATAAAGTCAATTAATAAAGTCAACATAATTTACATAATCCAAGAATTCAACTAAGTCAGCTAGGAATCTAAATTCTTCTTCAAATATAAATTACTGACGCTCGGTCAATACTGTGTTCAACTCCTTGGTCATCACTGCGTAGCTCAATCATCTCTTCAAACTGTCTCCCTTGGCTAATGCTACTAGTCAGCAATAAACTGATGTTTGGTCAACACTGAATTTACTCAGCATATACTAGCTCTCGATCGACACTAACATCACTCGGCTTAAACTAGATTTCTTCACTTTTTCTCAATTAAGCCTACTTGTTTAGTCTTGCTTCTTACTTAGATAAACAATACATTATCTTATCATTGTGTCACATAATCAAGTACTCATTGAAGTATCAAATAACTCAACCTTTCTCTAAGTTTTATTGTTATCACCCTTGCCCTAATCCTTCTCATCAATAAATAGATATAGTACTTTATTCAATAGCAATTATCTTACTAGTTAAGGTTTGACATCAATGACAAAACAACAATTGCTTTAATTGTAGTTTCCAACAATTGCTTTAATTGTAGTTTCTAATTCTGAATCACTTAACCTAGCTTGCTTGACCATCCACACAGTTACTCCCTCTGAATCTTTCCTGTGTCTATTTTCCTCTAATTCTCTGAATTACTTCCTCTTTTTATGTGTTTTCATCTGAATCTCTCCCCCTTTGACAATAATGCCAAAGCAGTATCTAGAACTTGCATCTTTTAGATGTAGATGTCATCTTGTCAGTTCAGTAACAATATTTATCCCTCTATCATCTTGCTTATGACTGATTATAGCTTAGCTGTACTTTTCACAACTCTAGGCCGCTCCTAAAGTGTGACCTTTTGTGCATCAATTTGTCAGATACTCTATGCAGCACATTTGATGCAGTGCTCCTAGCTTGACTAGGCAGCCTCAGTTAGGGGAAGCACCCCTAATTTACCTCTAAGATATTCATGAGAATCCTTAGGTAAAGCTTTTGTGAATATGTCTGCTAGTTGTTCCTTTGTATTCACATATTCCATTCTCACCTCTTTATCTTGTACCAATTCCCTCAAGTAATGATACTTGATAGCAATATGTTTGGTCTTTGTGTGCATCACTAGATTCTTTGATATGTCGATAGCACTTGTGTTGTCACAGTATATGACAACTGGTTCAGTGATCTCCTCTTTCATGCCTTTCAAAAATTTCTTAATCCATACCAGATTTGAACAGTTCACTATAGCTGCTACATACTCGGCTTCAACTGTAGATTGGGAAATGCAATTTCATTTCTTTCTTGTCCAGGAAACTAATCTCTGTCCAAGAAAGAAAGCTCCACCACTAGTACTTTTTCTGTTATCAACATTTCCTTCCCAATCTGCATCAGTGTAGACTCTTAGTTCAAATTTCTTATGCTTCTTGTAATACATTCCATAGTCTTCTATCCCTTTCAAATATCTCAATATTCTCTTCACAACCATCATATGACTTTCCTTAGGATTGGTAGAGAATCTTGCCACAATCCCAACTGTTAGAGCTATATCTGGTCTGCTGTGAACAACATATTGCAGCTTTCCAATCATGGATCTATACAGAGTTTGGTTTACTTCAGCAGTATCATCATTTTTAGACACTTTCTATCAAGTAGCCATGGGAGTACTTACTAGCCTTGAATTCTCCATACCAAAGGTTTTCAATATCTCTTTGAAATATTTAGATTGTGTGATAAAAATACCTTTTTCCATTTGATAGACTTGCAAACCAACAAAGAATTTTATCTCACCAAACATAGACACCTCAAACTCAGTTTCCATCTCATTTGAAAATTTCTTACACAGGGCATCTTGTCCTCCAAATATGATATCATCTACAAAAAATTTAGCTAACAAAATCCCTTTACCTTCTTTATCTTTCATGTACAGATTACTGTTGTCATTTGTCTTTGAAAATCCAATTTGTATCAAGTAATTGTGCAGCCGCTCATACCATGCTCTAGGGGCTTGCTTCAATCCATACAACACCTTATTCAGCTTGCAAACCATATTTCTCTTGTTTGGATCAACAAATCCTTTAGGTTTCTCAATGCACACTTCTTCTAATATACCATTAAAAAATGCAGACTTGACATCCATTTGGTATACCTTGAAATCTATGTAAGCAGTATATGCAAGTAGAGTTCTCACTCCTAATCTTGCTACAGGGGAAAATGTCTCCCCATAGTCTATTCCTTCTTCTTGTGCATAACCCTTGCATACGAGCCTTGCTTTGTTCCTTGTGATTTGTCCATGTTCATTAAGCTTGTTTTTGAATACCCATTTTGTTCCAATGACATTTTTGTTTTCTGGTCTTGGCACCAAAGTCCAGGTATCATTCTTTTCTATTTGGTCTATTTCCTCATTCATAGCTTGAATCTAGTCTTCATTTTCTAATGCCTCCATTGTTGTCTTAGGCTCAAACTCACACAATAAACATGTAGGATCTTTCAACTTGCTTCTGGTCAGAAATCTAGTTTCTTTATCTCCAATGATTTTCTCAAGCTTGTGATGTCTTCTTACATACTATGCCAAAGTAGGTTCAGATTTGTTTTCTCCTTGCTCTTCAGGTTCATCAGTAAGATTATCAAATTCAGCCTCTGATTGCTCGAAAGCCTCTTCCTAATCTTCGGCAGCATCCTCTTGATGCTTGGCAGTATCTTCCTAATGCTCGACATTGCTTACCCATGACTTTGCATCAGGTGCAAGTGTGTTACTCACCTCTACTTCTTCTATATAGACAAAAGATCTATAATCTTCAGGTTCTCTTTTTCTTTCCTGTTCATTTTTCTCTGCATATTCATCAAATTTCACATTTACACTCTCCACAATTTTGTTAGTGTTAGTGTTCAAACACTTGTAAGATTAACTCTTTGTGGAATAACCTAGGAATATGCCCTCATCACTTTTTGCATCAAACTTTCCATTCATATTATCTTTTAATATATAGCATTTTCTCCCAAAGATTCTAAATTATTTTACATTAGGTGCATAACTGTGCCATAATTCATAAGGTGTAACATTTGTACCTTTTTTGATTTGTACTCAGCTTAAGGTATAAACAATTGTACTTACAACTTCTTTCTAGTACTTTTGTGAAACATTTTTCTCAATCATTAGTGTTCTTGCACAATCCATGATAGATCTATTTCTTCTCTCAGCTATACCATTTTGTGGAGGTGGTCTAGGTGCAGACATCTATCTCTTGATTCCTCTATCATTGCAGAATAGATTGAACTCATTTGATATAAACTCTCCACCTCGGTCAGATCTCGGACATTTCAAATTTCTCCCTATTTCTTTTTCAACCTTAGCCAAATACCACTTAAATAATTGAAATGCATCATATTTTTCATTTAAAAACATTACAGTCATCATCCTAGTGTAATCATCAACAAACAGAATAAAGTATTTAGCACCACAATAGCTTTGTACACCCATAGGTCCACAAAGGTCAGTATGAACTAGATCAAAAGCATTTTCAGAAGTAAAAGTCTTGCTCTTGAAACTAGACTTTGTCATTTTACCCAATTAGCATTGTTTTCACATCACATTATCAGGTTCTTCAATCTCGGCAAACCTCTAACTTTCTTCTTTTTACTAATATTTACTAGATTGTCAAAGTTAACATGACATAGCCTCTTATGCCATAACCATACATCATCAAATTGTGCAATCAAGCATGTCTCTTCAGATAGATATAGATAGAATAAATTACCTCTAGTCTATTCTTCACTTCCAATTAGTTCACCAGTGGCATCAAATATTTTATCCTTTCTGTGATAAAACTCCACTCAATAACTAGTGCTATTAAGCTATGCAACACTTAGCAAATTATAGTTGAGACCTTCAACCCAATAAGCATTTTCATAAGTGATCTTATCAGTTAGCTTAATTAATCCTTTACCCTTTATAGGACATGGTGCATCATTACCAAACTTAACACTTCTACCTTTGTAATGATCTAGGGTTTCAAATTTACTTTTGTCACCAGTCATGTGATGTGAGATTCCACTATCAATAATTCATTTATCACCTTTTCTCACATAAGAAACAAGTACAATTTTCTCATCTTCATCAGAATCATCTTTCATAGCAACATAAACTACTTCAATTTCAAAATCATCATTATCAGTGTTAGTTTCTTCTTTAGTAATATAACAAGATTTCTTACCTTTATCCTTGTAGTCCTTGTACCTTCGGTAACCTTTGTTTTCTCTCTTATCCTTCTACTTTCTTTCTCTTTCCTCATCCTTGTTATTCCTATCAGGACATCTTACAACTGTATGGCTAACTTTGTTACATGAAAAATATATGATAGGAAGTTTACCTTTATATTTTCCTTTTCCTCTTTTCAATCTTCTAGCCATAATAGCTTCAAGATCCTCTAGTTCCTCATTAGAAGTGTCACTATCACTTTCACTATCACTTATACATTTATTTTTTTCCCTCTTAGACTTATGCAAAACCATTTGTGACTTGAATTCATATTCGACATTAGCAACAATGTAGTTATCATAGTTAGAAAGCTCAAAATTAGTAAGCTTACCAACAAGACTTTCCAGTGTTACAACATTACCAGGGTTACATCTAGATTCTTGAATTCTTGAAATTCTGATGGCATATATAGGAAGAAAGTTCTCAATACCTTTCCAATAATAGTTTCATCATCAATAGTTCCATTAGCTCCTCTAATAGAATTTACTACCTCCTTGATTCTACCACAATATTGAGCAATATTTTCACCTTCTTGCATTTTCATTTCATCAAACTTACCTCTCAAGCTTTCAGCTTTTGCTCTTAGTACATTTGTATCACCACCATAGATATTTGCAAGAGTGTCCCACATTTTCTTTGCTTTTGTGCAATCTTTAATGTCTTCAAAATTAGGATAGCTTAAGGCAGATGCAATCTCCAACATTGCTTGGTTGTGTTCCTATTTAGCTCTCATCTCCTCGACAGTCAAAGGTGCAGTAGGTGTAACATAGTCATGTTCAACATAATATTTTTTTGAGTCACCAAGACCAGCTTGATGCAGTTTCATCAGACTTTTCCATGAAAGGAAGTTCTCCTTATTCAACTTCGGTACCTCCTTTTTATACATCTTGATCATTTGGTTCAAGTACCTTTAAACTTGTTATGTGTAAGCACCAACAACTCTGATATCAATTGTTAATATGATTTAGAACAACAAAGAGGGGGGGGGGTGAATCAGTTGTTCTCAACTCCAGATGTATCAATTAAACTTTTAAACACTTCAACAATCTCATATCTAATCACCAACACTACTCGGTCATTAAATAATGTATGCCAGAAACATATAACAATGCAGTCCACTATCCAACAGTATTTAACTTGCAAAACATAGAAATGTTCACACCAAAACATTCACACAAGTATGACACTAAGATTTATAGTGGAAACCCAATTTGGGAAAAATCACTTTGTAACATGTTACTGATATTTTCACTCTTCTAAAGTGAGCTATGTGAAAAGCCAACCCTGTCAAAGGTTTAAAAACACACTGCTAGGTGTGACCCTGTTAAAGGATTTCAACCACCCTGTTAGGAGTGAGCCTTGTTAAAGGACTTAAGTACATTCCATCAGAATGCAACCTTGATTAAAGGATTTAGATTGATACAATGGTTAGAAAGTAGTAGTAGTATCTGATCTGAAAAACATACAACTCACATTGCAAATAATAGATCCAATTCACACATATATGTTGGCTTACTGACTGAGTTCCATTTCCATCTCCATCACTGATATGCTCAGAAATCCCTTCAAGCAATCACAACTCTGATCAACTCCTTCACCTCCATCCTTTTTGCTTAGACTTATCAGTCAATAACATCAACAATTCCAGCATCCTTCTTTAACCTCACACTTAGGTTTTCCTTTATACCTCTTCAATAGGTAGATCCATCTTTCACTGCTTAATCTCCTCTGTAGATCTTAGGTTTAGGTCAAATTCATCAAATCCTTCCAACATTCATGTTCTTCATCCATCCTTCTAGAAACATCTTCAATTTCTTTATTGAAATCACAATAAAATGGTTTATCGTGCATTAAATTCTCCATAAATCAATTAATAAAGTCAACATGATTTACATAATCCAAGAATTTAACTAAGTCGGCTAGGAATCTAAATTCTTCCTCAAATATAAATTACTAACGCCCGGTCAATATTGTGTTAAAATCTTCGATCATCACTGCGTAGCTCAGTCATCTCTTCAAACTGTCTCCCTTGGCTAATGTTGTCACTTGACAATAAACTAATGTTCGGTCAATATTGAATTTACTCAGCATATACTAGCTCTCGATCGACACTAACATCACTCGGCTTAAACTAGATTTCTTCACTTTTTCTTGGTTAAGCCTACTTGTTCAGTCTTGCTTCTTACCTAGATACACAATACATTATCTTATCATTGTGCCACATAATCAAGTACTCATTGAAGTATCAAATAACTCAACATTTCTCTAGGTTATATTGTTATCACCCTTTCCCTAATCCTTCTTATCAATCAATAGATATAGTACTTTCTTAGATAGCAACTGTGTTGGAAATATAGATGTAGTAATTGAGAGGGGGGGTGAATCAGTTAACCATAAATTTTCTTTCCACAGATCCCTTAGATGTCTTATTAAATCATTTGCTGCTGTTATTCAGCAAACATACAGAGAAATGCTGAAACTTGGTTATTGCAATGAGTATTAATTATAACTGTTCTTAAGCATTCATCAGTGATTAACATACATGAATAAAGAAAATCACATGAACACAAGAGACACTAGATTTAACGTGGAAACCCAATATTGGAAAAACCACCAATGTAACTAGTTACTATTTTTCACTTTTCTGAAGTGATGCCCTATTAGGAGCCAACCTAGTAAAAGGTTACAAAACACACTGTTAGGTGGGACCTTGTTAGAGAATTTAATCACCCTGTTAGGAGTGGTCTTGTAAGAGGTCTTGAAACAATTCAATAGAACTGTCACCTTGTTAGAGGATTTACAAAATGGCTATTAAACCAACTCGGTTAGGAGATTTTGAAATCACTGCTACAATGGTAAGAAAGTAATAATGAAATGACCTGAATAATGATGCAATTGAATTGCTGAATACAGATCTCTGTTCTGCTTCACTAGATCCTTCCTAATCAAAATATATCTCTACTGCTCCTCAAGGATATCTAATCATCCTTCAAAATTCGCTCACACTTTCCTTCTTTTTCACTTCCACACTTTTAATTCACAACTTGAACTTCTATATATACCATTCGGATTGTCCATTCAGATTGTCAAGTCAGCACTAATAACATTACTAATCATTACAACAGTCGGCTGGAATAATCAAACTTTATTTCTCAAATTAACAAAATCCTTTACTGGGCCGACCTTGCTCGATAAATACTAATCTGAAAAGATTTCCTTTGATGACCAAGAGAACTCGGTAAGAACTGTGAATTCTACAACATCCTTTGGAGACTGAGTGAACTCGGTAAACACTAACTTTCCTTCGTTAACCATGGAAGCTCGGTTAACACTATTTTCTACCATACCTTTCTTTGACACCCGAGATATCTCAGTAGACACTGAAAACCGCCTGCTGACCGACTGAGCTCGGTAAATACTGGGAACTACTTTGCTAACTGACTGAGCTTGATAAATAATATGACATTTGTGTGACATCAAAGACAACACACAATTAATCTAACAATCTCCCTCTTTGGCATTGATGGCAACACAATATGTCATAGCACAATGAAATTTCATAGAAAACATAGAGTAAGGAGCATATCCTTAGCTTCATTTTGATTCTCAACTATGAGAACTCCCTCTATCAGAAAACTTCACTTTCTGACTAAAAAACTCTCCCTCTTAGAAATCTAAAGAAATTTCTTGAAATATGACAGCAAACTCTCCCTCTTTGACAACACATGCCAACGACAACACATACCAGGTGAATAGCAATGTACCTTGAGTACTAATTCATATGCAATGATTCCTTGACAAAGCTACATCAACTGACTGATCTTTAATATGCTCTGGTTGATGCATTACTAAAACTTCATTTAGTGAGCCTCAGATAGGGGAATGACCCCTAACTTACCTCTTAGATACAAGAATGCATCCTTAGGTAGTGGCTTGGTGAATATATCTGCAATCTATTCTTTTGTATGAATATATTCTAATCTGATTTCCTTGTCCTGCACCAATTCTCTGACAAAGTGATATTTTATAGCAATGTGTTTGGTTTTGGAATGCATTACTGGATTCTTTGAAATATTTATTGCACTTGTATCATCACAAAATATAACAACTGGTTCTTTGATCTCAACCTTCATGCCTTCCAATAACTGTTTGAACCAAACAATATTAGAGCAATTTACTGCTGAAGCAACATATTCTGCTTCTGCTGTGGATTGGGATGTGCAATTTTGCTTTTTACTGGTCCAAGATACCAACCTCTTGCCAAGAAAGACTGCTCCACCACTTGTACTTTTTCTGTCATCAATGTTTCCTACCCAATCAACATCAGTAAACCCTTTTAAGTCCAGATTGCCTCCAAATTTATACCACAAGCCATAATCTTCAGTTCCTTTCAAGTATCTCAATATTCTTTTGATTGCCATCATATGATTTTCTCTTGGTTTTGCTGAGAATCTTGCTACTATACCAATTGCTAAGGCAATATCAGGCCTTGTATGAACTACATACTATAATTTTCCAATCATTGATCTGTAAAAGGTTTGATCTACTTCTTTTGAATCATCATTTTTGGTAAGCTTCAGTCCAGTACACATGGGGGTACCAATAGTTTTGCATCTTCCATACCAAACTTCTTAAGTATTTCCTTGATGTATTTAGAATGAGTGATGTAGATACCGTTCTTGCTCTACTAAATTTGAAGACCAACAAAAAACTTTATCTGACCAAACATAGACATTTCAAATTCTTTGTTCATTTGCTCTAAAAATTCTTTGCACTGATCATCATTACTTGTAAACACAGTATCATCCACAAATATTTCTGCCAAAACAATTCTATTATCTGGTCCTTCGTTGATGTACAAACTACTGTTATCATTAGCTCTTTTGAAACCAATCTGAATAAGATAGTTATGTAATCTTTCATACCATGCTCTAGGGGCTTGTTTCAGACCATAAAATGCTTTGTGTAACTTGCAAACCATATCCTTTTTGTCTGGATTAACAAAACCTTCAGTTTGCTCAATGTAGACTTCTTCATCAAGAATACCATTGAGAAATGCAGATTTTACATTCATTTGATATACCTTAAATCCTTTATGTGCTGCATATGCAAGTAGAGTTCTTACACCTTCTAATCTTGCAACAAGAGCAAAAGTCTCTCCATAATCTATACCTTCTTCTTGAGAATACCCTTTACAAACTAATCTAGCTTTGTTTCTAGATACTTGACCATCTTCATTCAGCTTGTTCCTAAATACCCATTTTGTTCCAATTACATTTTTATCTTTAGGCCTAGGTACAAGAGTCCATGTCTTGTTTCTCTCTATTTTTTCTATTTCTTCATTCATAGCCTCAATCCAACTTTCATTTTCCAATGCATTTTAAAAAATTTTAGGTTCAAAGTCAGCAAGTAAACATGTACCTTTCAATTTACTTCTTGTCATAGTACTATCTGATTTGTTTCCAATAATCTGATCTGGTGTATGATGCTTCCTGACATACTTGGCCAATACAAGTTCCTTGCTTCTTGAATGAATTACATTGTCATCTTCTTGAATTTCATCTTCAGGTTCAGTTTGCTAGGGCTCAGTAGATATTCGCTCGGTAGCTTCAAGCTGAGACTCAGTTTCTTGTGACTCAGTTTGAATTTCTTCTTGTGACTCGGTTACTATACTCGGCTCAGTAGATGCAGTTTCCTTATTGACAGATGTGTCTGGCAATGTATCAGGTTCAATGTAAAAAAATCTTTTGTAATCCTCTGGTTCCTTTTTGCTTTCTTCTTCAGTCTTTTCTGCAAACTCATCAACTTTCACATGTGCACTTTCTATGATTTTGTGAGTAGACAAATTCAGACATCTATATGCTTTACTTTTGCAAGAATATCCCAAAAATATTCCTTCATCACTTTTTACATCAAATTTTCCTTTTCTAGATTCTTTTAAGATGTAACATTTACTACCAAATACTTTCAGATAACTTACATTGGGTTTATAGCCATACCATAACTCATAAGGAGTTTTGAATGTGTCTTTCCTCAACTATACTTGGTTCAAGGTATGAACTGCAGTGCTAATAGCTTCCTTCCAGTATTTCATAGCAATGTTCTTTTCAATCATTAGAGTCCTTGCACAATCCATGATAGATATGTTCCTTCTTTCAGCTATTCCATTCTGCTCAGGAGTTCTTGGGGCTGATACCTGTCTTTTGATTCCTCTTTCAATGCAAAAATTATTGAATTCATGGGAGATGAATTCACCACCTCTGTCTAATCTCAAGCACTTCATTCTTTTCCCTATTTCCTTTTCTACTCTTTCCAGATACCATTTGAATTTCTCAAATGCCTTTGATTTTTCTCTTAAATACATAACAGTCATCATTCTAGAGTAATCATCAACAAAGAGAATAAAGAATTTTTCTCCAGTATAGCTTTCAACTCCAATAGGTCCACATAAATCAGCATGCACAATATCCAAAATATCTTCAGACTGATAGTTTTTACTTTTAAAGCTAGTCTTTCCCATTTTACCAATCTGACAATTCTTGCATAGACCAACATCAGGTTTCTTCAAAGTAGGAATACCTCTTACTTTCTTGAATTTGCTTATTTTCACCATATTATCAAAATTTACATGATATAACCTTTTGTGCCATAACCAACTTTCTTCAATTTGAGCAATAAAACATGAGCATTCACCAAGATCAAGATAAAACAGGTTACCTTTGGTTTGTTTGCCTGAACCAATCAGTTTTCCTTTGTCATCTAGCAGTCTTGCTTTGCCATCCATGAATTCAACCTTGAATCCAATGTTGATTAGCTGTGCTACACTTAGAAGATTATTCTTTAGTCCTTCAACCCAATATGCATTATCACATACAAGTTCTTTGGTTAATGAAATTCATCCTCTTCCTTTTATACAACAAGGTTCATTGTTTCCAAACCTTACATTACCACCATCATAGTCTTCAAGGTGTTCAAACTTTGTTCTGTCACCAGTCATATGATGTGAGCATCCACTATCTATAATCCATGTATCATTTTTGCTTATATGGGAGATAAGTGCCATCTCATCTTCATCATCATCTTCATCATCTTTTACAACAATGAAGACAATTTCTTCTTCACTATCATCAGAATCCTTAGCCAAAAAACATGTTTTCTTACTTTTATCCTTGAATGACTTGAAATTCTTCTTGCCATTGTACTTGTGACCTTTCTTCTCATCCTTGCTTTGCTTGTTTGGGCACCTAGCTACAATATGACCAATTTCTTCACATGAGAAACAGATTAAAGGAGTTTTACCTTTGTATTTACCTCTGCCTCTAGTATATTTCTTTGCAAGTAATGCTTCAATAACTTCAAGATCACTATCTGAACTTTCCTCTGATTCTTCTTCACTTTCTGACTGGATTTTCTTGCCCTTAAGTGAAAGTTTGGCCTCAAATGCTGATTCAATATTTTTAGAAGTTGGAACATAGTTGTCATAGTTATCCAATTCAAAAGCTGTCAATCTTCCAACTAAGGCATCTAAAGTTATATTGTGATTTTGTTCACATCTTCTTTCTTGAATAGCAGATACTCTTATTGCATAGATAGGAAGCAATGTTCTAAGAACCTTACTTATAACAATTTCATCATCAATTTTTCCTCTAGAAGCTTTGATTGCACTAACACTCACCTTGATTCTTTCAACATATTTTGGAATGTTTTCATCTTCTTTCATCTTCATCTGATCAAACTATCCTCTTAGGCTTTCTTCTTTGGCTCTCTTCACATTGTCATCACCACCATAAATTTTCTTCAACTTGTTCCACATTTCATAAGTAGTTGTGCAGTCTTTGATCTCAGCAAATTCTTCATAGCTAAGAGCTGATGCAATGTCTATCATCATGGTGTTATGGTTCTTTTTCTCTACAATGTCTTCAACAGTTAATGTGCCAGTAGGAACTGTATATTCTTGATCAATATATTTGCATCCTGAGTCACCAATGGAAGCCAAATGAAGTCTAATGAGACCTTGCCATGCTGAAAAGTTATCTCTATTAAGCCTTGGAATTTCTCTCTTGTAAGACATCTTGATCTTTAGCTTAGGTCCTTGAAACCCTTCCTGCAAGCACCAAAAGCTCTGATACCAATTGTTGGAAATATAGATGTAGTAACTGAGAGGGGGATTGAATCAGTTAACCATAAATTTTCTTTCCACAGATCCCTTAGATGTCTTATTAAATCATTTGTTGCTGTTATTCGGCAAACATACAGAGAAATGTTGAAACTCGATTATTGCAGTGAGTATTAATTATAACTATTCTTAAGCATTCATCAATGATTAACATACATGAATAAAGAAAATAACATGAACACAAGAGACACCAGATTTAAAGTGGAAACCCAATATGGGAAAAACCACCAATGTAACTAGTTACTATTTTTCACTCTTTTGAAGTGATGCCCTGTTAGGAGCCAACCTGGTAAAAGGTTACAAAACACACTGTTAGGTGTGACCTTGTTAGAGGATTTAATCACCCTGTTAGGAGTGGCCTTGTAAGAGGTCTTGAAATAATTCAATAGAACTGTCACCTTGTTAGAGGATTTACAAAATGGCTGTTAAACCAATTCAGTTAGGAGATTTTGAAATCACTGCTACAATGGTAAGAAAGTAAGAATGAAATGACCTGAATAATGATGCAATTGAATTTCTGAATATAGATCTTTGTTCTGCTTCACTAGATCCTTCCTGATCAAAATATATCTCTGCTGCTCCTCAAGGATATCTAATCATCCTTCAAAATTCGCTCACACTTTCCTTCTTTTTCACTTCCACACTTTTAATTCACAACTTGACCTTCTATATATACTATTTGGATTGTCCATTCAGATTGTCAAGTCGGCACTAATAACATTACTAATCATTACAACAGTCGACTGGAATAATCAAACTTTATTTCTCAAATTAACAAAATCCTTTACTAGGCCAACCTTGCTCGATAAACACTAATCTGAAAAGATTTCCTTTGGTGACCGAGAGAACTCGGTAAGCACTACGAATTCTGCAACATCCTTTGGAGACCAAGTGAACTTGGTAAACACTAACTTTCCTTCCTTAACCGTGGAAGCTCGGTTAACACTGTTTTCTGCTATACTTTTCTTTGACACCCAAGATATCTTGGTAGACACTGAAAACTGCCTGCTGACCGACTGAACTCGGTAAATACTGGGAATTGCTTTGCTGACCGACTAAGCTTGATAAATAATATGAAATTTGTGTGACATCAAAGACAACACACAATTAATCCAACAAAATGTCTTACCAATTAAGGTTTGACATCAATGACAATACAACAATTGCTTCAATTACAGTTTCCGATAGTAGGAAGTTTGTGGTGCATATATAGAGTTAGTTGAAAATGGTTCTTGCTAACTATTTTGGGATGCAATGAAGAAAACAATTTATCTTTTATTTGTGTTACTATTGTTGAAGTTAAGTGTCAGAAATAGGAAATACTTAGTATATGTTGCCATAATGACAATATTATGATATCCTACTTAGCCAAATTGCCAACAATCTCCCCCTTTGTCATTGGTGGAAACATATGGAAAAAATGGCTAAGTCCCAAAAAACTTAAATTACAAAATTGTGGCCATACAAAAATGTGGATCTTACATAACTATTTATTTCTCTAAAATGCTTATTTATCCAAAATAATTATACTCCAAAATACTTATACTCCCCCTAATAGTATACTTCATGCTATACATATAATATCTATACAATTTTCAGCTTATACTACTCCCCCTTTGACAACAATGACAAAGGTGTCAAAAATTATTGTAACAAAATTGTTTTACCTTGGATTTCAATATTGTGAGGCTGGAAGGATTGCAACACAATCTACAAAATTGATTTTCAGGGTCTCTATCTCCTTATCCCATGACTTCTTCACTGCATAAGAAACACTAAGCAATGCGCATAGGCCAAAGGATGCAATCTCAACTGCCTTAAGGTTTTCATAAGAAAATTTTCCATAAGATGTCTTTGAAGAAAGACATTCTTCCAATTGATTCTCTAAAATGTTGATTTTTAGTGATACATGCTCTCTGAGTAGAGAGAATCTTTTCAATTTCTTCTCCTTCTCATCATTCAAAAGTCTCATATCATAAAAAATATTGCTTGTTTTCCTCTCAATTTATGAGATCTTCGCATTAGGGCTTTGCAAAATGTTTACTGCCACTTGTAGTTCTGCTTCTTTTACCTTCATCTTCTCTGATATCTTAGATGTGTGGCTCTAGTATTGTGTACACTGAATGTACAATTATTTCCCTCTTTCTATGCATCTTCTCAACTCTTTTATACATATATCCAAGTTGTCTAGATCATTTATGATATTCTGACATACAACTTGAAATATATGTGCATCATGGGATTCTTGGGCTTTTACTATTGCAATATCAAATAGGTTTGTGAATTCCATG
The DNA here is from genome assembly GCA_027943335.1 of Chamaecyparis obtusa. Taxonomy (NCBI): domain Eukaryota; kingdom Viridiplantae; phylum Streptophyta; class Pinopsida; order Cupressales; family Cupressaceae; genus Chamaecyparis; species Chamaecyparis obtusa. The sequence continues at coordinate 46,849 of BSBK01005838.1, read as the reverse complement.
TCAAAGGCTTTCATAACCTATTTTTCTTTTTCTTGGGGATTAGTCTCACTAACTTGACTTGAATTGTACTTTGAATTTTACCAGTTACCTCAAGTAGTGTTCCTTCCAAACTTTTTACCTTCTTGTTATTTCCAATAATCTTGTTCACAGATGAGATCAACTCTATTTGATCATCATCATCAACTTCCTATCCTAATCTTGCAAACACTGATTCAAACTGTAGTTTTTGTGATGTTTCTGCTATGTCCTTAGGTTAGGAATGATCATTGATTGTTCTGTATATAGAACCACATGCTCTTCTTCTATTGTACCAGTCTTTGTTTCCTCTTTTTTCTCATCCTTTCTTGTTTCAATCCCTTCTTCCTCGTTCTCTGTTGTGTCTTGTTGCTCATCCATCAAATTGCCAACATCAGCTTCTTGGTCATTGAAGGGATTTTCTTCATTGTCTAAGGTGATATTTGTTCTTTCAACATTCATAGATGCATCTTCAATGTTGATGGAGAGTGGCGGAGCTAGTGATGGTTCAGTATGATATTCTACTTCAATCGCTTGATCAAATTCACTGAAACCACTTGTTACAAGTAGTAGTTTCCGTTGCACCAAAAGATCAACTTGTCTAATTGATTTGTGATCTGTAATTTCTGGCAATATGTCCAATCTTGCTGCATCTATAACACACAACTCCATTCCTTTTGTTCATGTCTCCAATAGGTCTTTCATCTATAGGGTTAGTATCTCTTAACATTCTACTACCATTGTTATCATTAGATCTAGGTTTCTTACAATCAATAGCTCTATGTCCAAAACCATGACATTTATAACAATAACCAGAGATAGATTTAAATTTCTTACCTATAAAATCTCTTTTCATGTGTCTAAAATAATTGCATGAAAAACATCTACCTTTGAATTCTCTTCGCATATCTTTCGGTGGTTCATCTTCTTTAGGTGGATTAGGTATATCTTCAGATTTGTTAGCTTCATCAAGCTTCTTTTTATATTTGTTCTCAGAGTGTTTTGGATCTGGTTCTTTGCATTCCTCAATTTTCTTAGGGAACTTATCTTCAAGATATCCAATACCGATTCTATCATAAGATGGTTTCTGATAAGACATTTGTTCATCAATCTTTTCACTACTAGAATATAGTTTCTCAAGATGTTGTTTAGACTGAGTTAGTTCTCCTTTCACAATTGTATTGTACTTCTCAAATTCAGCATACTGCAATTTTGTTTTTTCAAGTTCAGATGTCACTTTGGTAAGTTCAGATTTTAGATTAGCATTCTCAGATTTCAGATTAGATTCATCTTTGTTATTTTCATCTTTCAAGCTTAACTTCAGATCTACAATCTTTAACTCATGTCTAAGGATCTCATTTTATTTCTTCAGTTTTGAAACTTCATCACAATCCTTGACTTGAATTGTAGGTTCTTTCTTTGATTTCAGATCTTCCATCTTTTCTTTTAGTTTCTCAATGTAGTTTTTCGCATCATCATATTTCTCTCTCAGAGTATCTCTTTCTTCAGTAAGAATATCAATTTGTTCAAGAGCTTTTTCAAGATTCTTCTGTAATTGATCCATATCCATAGAGATCTTACTCAAGTTGTTAGGCTTTCTCTGAATAAATTTGTTCTAAGTAACCAAGCTCTGATACCAATTATTAGAAATAGGAAATACTGAGTATATGTTGCCATAATGACAACATTATGATATCCTACTTAGCCAAATTGCCAACATTAAGAAATAGATTGTATTTGCATAAATGATTTTATTGAAAAATGAATGATATGATGATGAGGTGAGAAAAGTAGAAGACAAATAACACACCAATATGCAGACCAAATGTGTGATAAGAGGGAGATTGAACAATATGACATTACTGCATATAACGAACAAGTATTTTTTCTATTAAGAAGGAGAATATAACACTTTTTATAATGCTCAGAGAAATTATTTTTATGAGAAGAAAGATTCCAAACCTATAACAAAGAAAAGACATATTGTTAAGTTTTTGTATATGGTGATTTTGATGATAGCATCTAGTAAGATATCATGATCAAGGTTTGAAGTTTTTTGTGCAATAAAGATAACTATCCTAAGGCATAATATTTATTTCAAGTTGAAGAGAGTTAAATTTTGTGATGAATAATTTGTATTGAAACAAAGTAATCCTCTGAATCAAGATTATTTCCTTTTGATATTTATGTAAGGGAGTGGGTGCTCCTAGTTTGAGTAGGTGCTCATATTGCCAGTGAGGCATATATTGTAACTAGTGAGGCTCAATGAATTTTATTTACATAGTGAGTTTTTACCCTTCAAGGATTTTTTATGCTCAAACATTAGTGTTATATGATGTACATTTATGATTCAATTGTCTTATGAACTTATCTATGCTTTTATGTTGTAGTTTTTATATATTTACAGTTAGACTTATGTTTTTGTGCCACTGTGTTTAAGAATTCACACATTTAATGAATTGATTTTATATACCATTAATTCACTCCCTGCTCTTATTAGTATGGAGTATTCCAACAATTGGTATCAAAATAGTTGGTTCCTATCAGAAGTCTAACCGATTTATGTTATCTTGGAAAATGAATACCATGGGCAAGAAGTGTAGAAATAAAATTTCTTCTAAAAATGTGAAGGTCTGCCTAAAAAGAAAGAGTTGTCTAATACAAAAGTTGACTAGTTTTCTAATGATCTTGATTCTAAAGAATGTTATACAAAAATGTTTGATGTGAAAAGAAGTGAATCTCATTTCATGGAGACTGCAAATGAACAATGGAATGATCAAGAAATTGATGTAAAGGAAGGAGTAGTTGATCTTGAAGAAGAACTTGTTGCTGCCCTAGTTAAAATAAAAAACCTTAGAGAGGAGAATCATAAACTAAAGGTACAACTTCAAGAAAACATCAAGTCTAATGAAGTGTTAGTTGGAGGTCTTGAACAATTTGATAAAATAATTGTGGAGCTACAATGTCAGGTTAAAGAATCATACAAAATGAAAGAGGATAAATTCTTTGTTAAAAGAAAAAGCCTTGAAAGACAAAGAACTGTTAAAAGATAGACTTAAAGATTCAAAAAAATTGATATAGTTTGAAAACATAGTTAGAGTTAGGTTAGTATTATAGTTAGAGTTTGGGTTTTGGTTAGGGTTAGGGTTAGGATCAGGGTTATGTTAAGGGTTAATGTTTATGCCATGTTTAGAGTTAATGTTGTGTTTATGGTTTGGATTATCATATTGTTTAGGATTAGGATTATGGTTAGGGTTAGGCTTTATTATCTGGGTTAGGGTTTAAGATTAGGGTTAGGATTATGGTTAGAATAATGATTAGAGTTTATATCAAGGGTAGTATTATGGTTTGGGTTATGGTATTGATTAGGATTAGGGTTGAGGTTGGGATTAGGGTTAGGGTTATGATTATGGTTTGAGAAATAGTTTACATCATGGTTAGGGTTAGAGTTTTGATTAGGGTTAGGATTTAGGGTTACAATTAGGATTAGGGTTTACAGTTTAGGATTAGGATTATTATAAGGTTAGGGTTAGGATAAGGGTTTATATTTATGTAAGTTTAGGATTGGGACTATCATTAGGGTTAACATTTAGTGACTTGTTTAGGGTTTAGGATTAGGTTTAAGATTGTAGTTAGTTTAAAATGATTCACATCAAGGTTAGTATTATGGTCATGGTTAGGGTTTTGGTTAGAGTTAGGGTTTAGGGTTACATTTAGGATTAGGATTTAACGCTTAAGATAAGGATTTTCTTTAAGATTAGGGTTAGGATAAAGGTTTAGGTTTATGTCATGGTTAGGGTCAAGTTTAAGATTAGGCCTATGATTAGGATTAGGGTTTAATGATTTGTTTAGGGTTTAGGGTTAAGGTTAGGATTCTAGTTGGGATAAGTGTTTACATCATGGTTAGTATTATAGCTATCTTTATGCCATGGTTAGTGTTAGGATTGTGTATAGAGTTTTGGTTTTGATCTTGTTTTAGATTAGGATTATGGTTACTAATATGATTTAAGGTTAAGGTTAGGATTAGGGTTTAAGGTAGGGATTATGGTTAATAATAATGTTAGGGTTAAAATTTTAAAAATAAATATAAATAATACTTATAATTCTATTGTAACAAAATCTGCCTTTGATATATATTTTTCATTTAATAATATTGTAATATTAAAAAAGAATTTATAAATATTAAAAATTTCACTGATTTAAAAAATATTTTGCACAAATTGATTAGAAAATCTAAAAAAATATTTTATTATAAAATACCATTTCTTAGGAATTGAATTACAATCTTTTATATATTATTTTTTATCATTTAATAATATTATAACATACATATAGTAAATATTAATATATACTAAATTGGAGAAATAACTTATAGTTGAAATAACATTTATTTATGTAAATGAAAAACATTGAAAAACCATTATAACAGAAATGAATACATAGTATGCATTTTATTGCTTTAAAAAAATATAGTTATTAGGAGTGATTAATTAATAATAGAAAATCACCCTTTATTGTATTTTTGAACAATTTTTGTTTTTAGATTTATCACGGCCATTAATTCAACGAATGGTTAAGAGGCGCATAGTGTTAGGCTACATGCATATGTATAAATAATGTGTCATTGCACTTGATAAGCAATAAATAAAATTACAGAGAATCTGTTCAACCTACGGATTTCAATTTGCTGTATTTATCTTCATACATGGTTGGTGATCTTCTATGCCATTTGATTTGGAATTCGAGCTCAACTTACTATGTTGGTTGAAGTCATGTGTTTTCTTGGCTACATTTGGCACTGTTATTTACCTCTTTTTTATGATCTGTACTGCACGGTGTTTGTTGAGCTTATATTACTTGATCTTTGGGATTATATCTTGCCTTCATTAGATATCATTTTATTTACTCCTCATTATAGCATTCATACGCTTCTTTTAGTGCATTTATTTTATTATGGCCGACCCTTTGTCTGACCCCGGGTTACTTGTGTTATTTGATGTCTTGGTAAGATATATATGGAAGTGCCTTGCCTTGACAGTTTCAAATGAATTTCTCTTGTCTGTGTTGATTATTCACGCTAACTTGAGATGGAGTATAGGGTCATCTTACCACGGCTACCATGGGAGTTTAGAGAGGAAAGTAAGTATACTTCTGAGCGTTTGACTTTGGTTTTTTCCTTATCTCGCTCTCATTTGGAGGATGCAATTAGAACAATAATTGGTAAAGATTGGCTGGATTGGCATGCATTTGCATTATTCACTGAAGTGGCTTCTCGATTTCTTACTGTGCTTATGGACCTTTTTCTTGATGTGGCTCTTGTTTATACTATAGCTTTTAAGTCAGACCTCTATGACGAAGATATGCTTGTTTTTCTGCTGCAATCTCACAATTTAAGTATTGACACTTTTCCAATTGGTGGCTTTATCGAGTTGTCTTCTTTTATGGCTAATGTACGTCTTCGAGATTTGTTTGATGCTGTGAGGATTGGTGTTCATGATGGGAGCTTGCGAAACTCTGTGGAAGAATTTAGAAGACTTCTCAATTCCTTTGCTCCTCATTTGGTCTCTGTGGCTTTGGAATGATTTCTTGCTATCTACACCTTGTTGGGGCATCCTCGTGTGTGTGATAGATCTAATGTGTTGGAAATTACTTTTTAGTTAGCTTATGAGTATAATTCAATCCCCCTTTGAGTGATTAAATTATATTGAGACAAAAGCTTAGAAATATAATGCACATTATATATTGAATGTTTCTATATCAATTTTACTATATAAAGCCAAGAAGATCTTAATTATTATCACAATTATTATTATTTAGATGATCAATATGTTGAAACATTATATGCATATAATTCCTATCTTAAATGTGTTGGTAAACAATTTTTTTACTATGGTTGTTTCCCTAAAACAAACCATGTTTTCCATGTGAGTAGTGACAACTATACCAACAATTGGAGAGATTGCAACCAGATCACATATTACAATATTCCTCTGCATTTGAGAGGGCCAAATCCCTCATACGATGAGGGTATTGGTTGTTTTTGTGTACTTTTAACCAAAAAGTACAAAAAAGAGAACATTAAATTAAAAGAGAATGAATAACATAAGCCCTATGGAAAATATACAAATACCAATCAGATGTCACAGTCGATAACAATTAAAAAGGGGTTTAAACACAAGAATAAGTTTTAATATGCAATGACAAAGAACAACACTTCTTGACATATGAGGAGATAGGTTAGCTTGACACACTCAACCTAAGATACCATGGAATAATTATCTATTACATCAATTTCATTGATTACAAAGGTTCACGTAGATGCACAAATGGGTCACCAATTTAACATATGAAAAGTTAGCAACCATAACTCAGAGAAACATTTGAAACATACATACACATGCCTTATTTATTATGTTTATGAGATTAAACAATCCCAAACCCTTCTGTACATAATGAAAAATTACAAGTAATTAAAAGTTTCTCTCATAATTTATCCAAAGTTTCCCCTTCATTAAAATCCCCTTTACATCACAAATTGCCTTGTATTTATAGGCTCACAAAATAGATACCTAGAAACCACCTTCTTCAAGTTAGTAACTAACGTATTTTTATGCAGTTTGAACAAGGTTATTAACTTTACAAATTTTGTGCAAAAAGAGTCAACTTCTTAACTTTGACCACAAGTGGAAAAAGTCACTATTTACAAAAGTATAACATGAAACCTATACATTTGAGAAGGTTGAATAATTGATCTTGATGAAGCAATTATTGAGTCTTCTCTTGATCCCAAAATCATTCATTGTGAAATTACATTATTTTAACAATGAACATGTAACCATCTCACCATGAAGCAACCAAGAGCATAAAAATCATAACTTGATCATTGAAACATTACCAATATATGTCCACCAATAGATTGACTTCATGTCCACACTCTCTCCAACTACATCTATATTTATCAAGCATGCTTTTCTTCCATGATAAAATATTCTTGTCAAGAGGCCACCATAATGTCTGGTAAGAAAGATTCAATATAGGCTTCAACATAAATGTGCATCTTGCATTCAATCTATCTTTTGAGAAGTGTCCATTAAATATGAGTTATATAGTAGCTAAAAAATTCACATCTAATAAGTTGTTAATTTGCAAGTACAACTCACACATCAAAAAAGACCAATCATATAATCCTTTGATGTCGATACTTGAGCTAGCCAAGTGATGCAATATTGATGGTTCAACAACTCATTGAGAAAATATAAGTGCTTCTAATAATGAGTTGGTCGCAAGAATATTTGCATCATGAAGTCTCATAAAAAACTTCACCTACTACATATAAGATACCCATACATGTCTTTCCATGAATTCTAACTTTCACTCCATGTATGTAATGTATAGCTACCATTGGTATAGGATTTTTCTTATGTCAAGGCCATGCCTTGTACACCCTACAAAAATGATTGGAAAATGAGAGAGAATTTAATTCTTAGGGATATGTCTCATACTAACTCTATTTTTGCATTTTCCATATGCATGTTGAACAAAACATTCCATGAGATGACATCTTTGTCATCATTGTTGTAGATAGAGGGGCTACGAGTAAGGTTGTATTATTTAACTTTACGTTACAAATTGCATTTTCTCTTCTCTAAGGTTTTCAAATCCTATCAACAGATCCATTTTTTGCACTTCTTGCAATCATTTTATTCTATGAGACTGTTGGTATTAAGGTGTCTCAACCTTAGAGTCCAAACATGCTATTTTATTTATTTATTTTAACCCACTTTGGAGGTCCTAAAATTAAGGAGCTAGTGTCATACGTTTTCGATTAAGAGTAAAAGAAGGTTTTGAAGGGGCCCTGAAACCCTTTACATCTAGATTAAAAAATATTTTTAATAAATCCCACTACACAAAATGCTTCCAAAAGACCAACAAACACCCAAAAACTAGAACTAAAAATAAGAAAATTACCCTTTGGATCCTTTCTTATGGGATAAAAGGGTCATGTCAAAAGGAGGAGACTTACTAGAATGTTTACCTTGGACAATAATCCAACCTCGTTATTCAACCTTAGTAGCCTCCTCCTTCCAAGATAATGAATCTAACACTAAAATGCCCGAAGAGAGGCCAACACAAAGTTGAGAGCCAACATAACCAATGATAAGAGAAGAGCCAACAGAACCAGCCAGCCATGGAGAACCTTAGCCCAAGAAAAATGGAGGGATCCATGTAGGGACAACACCAACAGATGCTCCAAGAGTGACCCTATCAGTACCAACAATAGGAACAAATCCAACCAAATTAGCAGAACCAACGAGAGGGACAACAAACTCAAATTGAGAAAATGGACTACAATCCAAGAAGCAACAACACAAGGGAAAACATCATTCACAATATCACCAGAAAAGAGCTCAGAAGAAGGAACCATGGAAGAAGAACGAACAAAGCCAGAATCTAACTACATAGAAGGATCCTGCCCATTTGATTGAGAAGAACACTTAAGCGTGTAATGTTGAGAAGAGACACAATTCCACCAAAAGGAGGGCTTCTTCAAGTTAACATTTTGAACATCACATTTAGCCACAATATGTCCTATCTTGAAGCATCTTCTACATCTGAAAGGAACCCTTTCATATTCCAAAGGTTGAATCCATGAACCCTTCAAAGATGTGATCTTGATCTCTATTGGCAACCCCTTAGAAGCATCAATTTTGACCAAAATATGAGCATATATAGAAAGAAGGATATTAGATGAATCATCATCAACCATCAGGAAATATCCTAGGGCCTGACCCACTTCCTCTAGGAGATGATCCACCCAAAGATGAAGTATACTTATACTTAATCAGTTATCTTTATCCAATTAAGTATACTTAAACATAAAGCATAAACACAATGAAAGAACACATGAACACAACACCAATATTTTGGTTACGGGGAAACCGAAATAGGTAAAAACCCCAGTGGGACTTGATACCCACTAATATTTTGTACTAGTGTATAATGATCCTTGTTAGAAGATCCTTTACCCTGTTAGGAGTAGCTTTACAATATATTAAGTACAATAGACCTGGTCAAGTGTCAGACCCTGTTAGGAGTCTTTTACAATTGTCCCTATTAGGGGAGAGGATGCACTGTCCAAGAGCTCACTGCTCAAAGGGGTGAAGGCTACAATCTTCTGTTTAACAGATACACACTATATCTAGATTTTGGTGAACTGTGCTTTGACTTGCTATCTGGATCAGTTCCAATGAATAGCACAAGTACTTTACTTGGTCACATAGACCTTCTTCTGATGGCTCAACACTTTGCACACTCTGCTCTGTTGTGCTTAATCAACTATGAACCACACTCAAGCAATCACAAATGATTGCCTATAAATATCTTTCCTCCAAATGATATAATCAAGTCAGCCTAGAACCACCTTGAAATCATATTAGAGAAACCATAACAAACTCCAATAAACATTTTTTCGGCTCTACTATGCATGCAACACATTCTGGGACCTGTCCAATAAGATAATTGTAGATGCACGCTACACATTGTCGACACTACCAAAACAACTAGATCTTTCTCTATAATCTTAATTAACTCATGAGCTCTTAACCGAACATCAATAACACTTCTCCAAGATTAACTCCAAGGGCGCATACTCTAAAGATAGGCGCAACTCAAGAACCAATAAAATCTCTGTCAGCTTTCCTAAACAAACATAGGAAACTGCTATTGGTGAATAGCGACTGCATAACTTCACTTCTACTCATCAACAAACTATGCGTTCATAGCTGAAACATCACTAACATGTCTTCAACACATATCCAAGTGCGCAAGGCTCCATGATAATTGTACGGACAACCATACACAGAACACTGTTTGTTACTCTATTAGGAACACTGTTGACACCAACTACTATATAATTGTCTGTACTAACAGTTAACCTCTGTGCCCATGATATCATGTTGATATCATGTCCATGCTACATATATTGAAAGCTTACTGCGTAAGACTTCCACACATGCTACTTTCCATATGTTGTCATCAATGACAAACATATAGTCAATACTGGCCTGCTGGAAAATCTCCAACAATCTCCCCCTTTGGCATTGATGGCAACATGTGGAATGAAAAACCACCACCAACCCAAATGAACATTTCTTTTATAACATTCTCCATTTCCTCTTCAGAACTCCCCCAAAGATGAATCCTCCAACTGTTGCAATATTTTCTAATATTCTCCATTTCCTCAACTGTACTACTATTGTAACTGAATGTTGCTCCCCCTTAGTATATTACTCCTCTTTTTACTTCTATTTTTCATGACTTTATATATTACTCCCCCTTTGACATCAATGGAAAAAGGCACCATTCATTTTAAGCACTGATACTACTCCTGAGGTAGAGTAGTCAACCTTCCATCAGTCCCGAACGACTAATGTCTTTCCTTCTTTCTTCTAAGCAGAATTAGGGAAGGGAATTACTCCCAACTTCTCCCAAAAAAACCTATGCAAATGTGTACATAGGAAAAAATCTAAGAAGGTTATTTGATCGGGTGTCAATCTAGGTTAACAATATAATCTGCCACATGCATGTGTAGTTTGTTGTTTGGACAACAATATCCCCTAATCTATAATTTTTGTTTTTGTCTCAAATAAATTTCAAAAAATAATTTATTGTTAATAATAATAATGATGTGTAATTTTTTTAAATTATTTTTTTGTTATAATTTAGTTCTATATTTGTAGCTTTAAATTTCAAACTAAAATAGTTTTTAAACTCTTATAGATTTATAAGCTATTATTAATTATATTTAGATTATATTAAAACTTTAATATTTCAAAATTTATCTAATTTTAATATTTTTAAATTTATTAAACTTTTAATATTTTAAATTCATTTAAATTTTCCATATTTTAGCTTTATTTTAATTTAAACATTTTTAATTTATAAAAATTTAATATTTTAAATTTTAAATAAAATATAATATAGTTATTAAATTTTTTAACAGATTTCTATCATTTCAATTTAATAGGATTTTTTTTATCAACTGATCTTTGTGATATAGCCTTCATTCATATAATCTATTTTTGTTTTTGTTTTCACAATTTGCTCCAATTGCATTTTGTTTTCACAAAGCAAAAATTTATAGGCGAGGAATATTTATGCACGTCTCCTAATGAAGCTAGAATAAGTAGATTGAGTGGAGAAGTTGGAAGGATTTAATGCTCTATAGCTACTAGTACAACAATAGTAATGAGTTAGACTATGTTACGTTCTGATAACAACAAGCAAATTGAACCTTTTCCTAATAATGATGTAGAACGTATAATACATAAATTATAAATTTGTGCATATCGTTCCACAATGAGAGTGTTTTATGCTTCTAGGTGTTTAACTTGGGGACGAGGCACCTTGCTAATAAATCTTTGTCATGAATTGTACATTTTTTATGATGAGCATTTAGCTGAGTTGACACTCAATAAGTTTTGTTGAGAAACATGTGTCTCAACCTTGCAATTTTTCTAGATAGTTCTAAAAATGTAGTTGGGATTTTTCTACACGTCGGTGCCTTGGAAAAGGGAAAATTAGTTGTCAAAATATGCCTTGTCCATAGTATAATATAGGAGGGCCATTTTTAGAGAGTGCATGACATTTCATGACAACTTAGAGGGTAAAAAATAGGGGATAAGATTTTGGACATGGGAGACTATTTTTAACTTGGTTCATGCCTATCTTGGGCAACACATGTCAAGGAGGTTTTGCACATGGTTTTATAAACCACAAGTAGTTTCCAAGTTGTGAGAAGCCTATAAAATGAGGGCTTGAGGAGGAGTTTGAGCAATGAGTTTTGTTTGCAAGATTGGGTACTAGAAGGATGATAGTGAAGTTCCTCCAAGTATGAGTTGAGGTGATACTCATGTAAGAACTTTTATTGCAAGTGTATTGTAATATTTTGTTGATTTGATAATAAATTATATAGGTTTTGGAGTGTGGGGTTTTTCCTCTTGTAAGTATTTTCCCCACATAAATCACCATGTTATGTGTTTATTTTTATTTTGTTTATGGTCTTATGTATTTCTTCAAAGTCTTTGTAATAGCTATGTTGAAATTTGCACAATCGTTGTCTCAAGGTTAACGTAGCAATTGTTTTTGCACACCTTTGCTTCCTTACAAGTAGTATCAAAGCCTGGCTAGTTTTTGTTCTATTTGCTGGGTACAAGGTTTTTGAGCTAATCAAGGTTTGAGTGGGAGCTTGTGCAAAGTATTTGATTTTCTGTATTGAAACATATTAAAGATGGCAAGCACGATAGGGAGGATTGAAGTAAAAAAGTTTTTTGGCATGAACTTTGAAATGTAGAAGCTCAAGATGGAAGATTTTCTGATTGATCAGGATCTATAGGATGGAATATTTTCTAATTGAAATCAGATTGCACATACATACTGTTGGTGGATGAAAATGTCCAGAGGCCTATAGATCCAACTTTAGCTGCAAGGTATGATGTAATGGATAAAAAAGATAAATGTCTCAACATTGTGTCTTGCAGACTCAATTATGATAAATATCCATGAAGAATATACTTTGAAGAAGCTTTGGAAGAATCTAAGTTAGATATATCAAGAAAAATCACTTGTGAGTAAGGTTTTCTTGAGGAAGAAGTTGTATTCCTTGAGAATGGAAAAAATGTGGACAAATTTATGATCATCTAGAAAGATTTAATATGTTGGTGACTAAGTTGAGCTTAGTAGGGGCATCAATGGACGAAGAAGAAAGGTGCCAAATTTTTCTATATTCATTGCCAAACTCATGAGACATCATTGTCATGGCCATAAGAAGCACTTCAATTATTATATAGATGGAGGATGTTGTTGGTTCTCTACTTTCTAAGGAGATGAGAAGGAAGGTCTCTCTGAATGTCTAAGAGGCTTTGAGTGTTCTAGGAAGATGATCAAGAGAAAGAGGCAAGAATAAAAAGCAACATGACCATTCAAAGTCCAAGAATAAGGGGAGATCAAAATCCCTTGGTAAGTCCAAGGCAATATGATGGAACTGTGGAAAACCTAGACATTTCTGAAAGGATTGCAAAGAAGAAAAGAAGAAGAATATTTTGATTTGAGTTCAAAAAGGAAGATGGAGATTCTTTTATTGATGGCTTTCCCACTCGTGCATGTGACAATGCATGGTTCATAGACTCAAGTGCATCTTGATACATGACTCCTACTAGGAACTAGTTTAGTAAGTATGAAATTTTTTTATGGTGGTAAGGTGTATTTGGGTGATAACCCCATTCTTGATATTTTTGGTCATGGAAGTGTTCACGTGTGAAATTTTTAGATGCTAGAATTAGATGGTTTGATGGTGTCTCGCATCTCCCAAGACTAGCAAGAAAAATTTGTTATTTGTTAGCAAACTAATAGATGCAGGTGTGCATGTACAATTTTTTGAAGAAATTGTGAAAATGGTGAGAGGTGATATGGTGATAGAAAGAGGAAGTAGATTGGGTACATTGTACCATCTTGATGCTTGCATTGTTGAGTGCAATAACACTTATGTTAAGATTATGACAAATATTATTTCATTGGTAAAGTAGAGGGTTTCTCTTTCAGTAGATTGTCATGGCTTTTGGGTACCCAAGGGTGATCTGTCTAGTGAATCAAAGTTTTCTATAGAGAAGATGATGTTATGGCACCAGAGACTCATCCTTATAAGTGAGAAAGTTTTATAGACCTTGAAAAATAAGAACCTTGTTGATGGTTTGAATGATTGTAATCTTCAATATGATTTTTGTGAGCATTGCATTTATGAAAAAAAAAAGAACATTTAGTTATACTCAAGTTCTTATAAGTCTTCATGTGTTTTGGATTTAATCCATTCATATGTATTTGGTCTAGTTGATGGTTCCTTCTATTGGTAAATCAGTTTATTATGTTTCTTTCATTAATGATTTTAGTAGAAGAATATCAATTTATTTTCTTAAGATTAAAGGTAAAGTTTTTATTCATTTCAAAGAACTTAAATAAATGGTTGAGTTGCAGACTAGAAAGAAGATAAAATATTTGTGAATAGATAATGATGGTGAATATTTATCTAATGATTTTGACACATTTTTTAAAGATTGTGGTAATAAGAGACATAAGACAAATCCTCACTACAACATTTGGGGTCAAATTTTGACGCCACTACAATTTATGTTTTTTTTTTGTGTTTTTTTTTGCAAGTGCACCCGACAGTGTCGTAATAGCGATGATGTTTTCATAATTGCGACACCCATATGTTTATAAACAAAAAGAAGAAAAATAAAGTGTCATTTGTAATTTGTGAATTCAAAGAGCTGTCGCAAAGATGACACTACACTTTTGCATGGCGCAAAGAGGGCATTCGAGTTTGGCATGTGCAAAGAGGCTGGCACCATGTGGGAAGAGGGCACTGGCACTTGAAGTAGGCATTCAAGCTTTGTATTCTCATTAAATCAATTTCAGTGGCATTGTTTACATCTTAGCATTGTTAATAGTGGCATTGTTTACATCTTAGCATTTGGAATGCTCGATGACCCACGAGCTTTGAGAGCTAGGGCATCATTGCTATTACCTTCAAAGCATTGTGTGAAGTGTTTGATCTTTGTTTTTTGTTTTTTTTTCTGTTGATATTCACTATGTGGTACTCTTTGTTTATGATCATTTCATGAGAAAATGTCTTGATGGCTCGCAGGCTGCAAGCTAGGGCATCATACATTGTTTATGAGCTCAATATTGAATACTGACATTGTTTACATCTTTTCATTTAGAATTCTTGATGACCCGCGAGGTTTGAGAGCTAGGACATCGCTTCTATTACTTTCAAGGCATTGTGTGAAGTGTTTGATCCCTCTTTATTTGTTTTTCTATTGATATTCACTATGTGGTACTCCTTGTTTATGATCATTTTATGAGAAAATATTTTGATGGCTCACGGGCTGCAAGCTAGGGTATGATACATTTTTCATGAGCTCACTGTTTAATATTGGCATTATTTACATCTTTTCATTTGGAATGCTTGATGACCTACGAGCTTTGAGAGCTAGGGCATCATTTCTATTACCTTTAAGGCATTGTGTGAAGTGTTTGATCTCTCTTTATTTGTTTTGGTGTTGATATTCACTAATGATCAATGAGGTTGTTGCTATTAGATCATACATTAATACACTTACTATTTTGACAGCAATAACATTGTATGATGTCAGAGCTCAAATTCAAAACAATAAGGGGATTCGAGTTTGGCGTGTGCGAAGAGGTCGACACTATGTGGGAAGAGGGCACTGGCACTTGAGGTAGGCATTTGAGCTTTGTCTATTTGATCATAAATGGGGAGTACCACATAGTGAATATCAACAACAAAACAAATAAAGAGAGATCAAATAATTTACACAATATATTTTTCTTTATAAGATTTTATTAAGACTAAATATATTGTTTTATGAGCTCACTGTTTGAGCACCTCATGTCCCTATTTGATTGTTTGGTGCTCTATTTGTTATATTGGTGCTATTAGATCAAATAAGGACATCATTAATAAAATAATACACTATGTGGTACTCACTATTTATGATCATTTCATGAGGAAATGTCTTGGTGGCTCGCGGGTTGCTGCAAGCTAGGGCATCATACATTGTTTATGAGCTCAATGTTTAATACTAGCATTGTTTACATCTTTTCATTTGGAATGCTTGATGACTTGCGAGATTTGAGAGATAGGGAATCGTTTCTATTACCTTAAAGGCATTGTGTGAAGTGTTTGATCTCTTTTTATTTGTTCTGGTGTTGATATTTACTATGTGGTATTCCCTGTTTATGATCATTTCATGAGAAAATGTCTTGATGGCTTGCGGGCTACAAGCTAGGGCATCATACATTATTCATGAGCTCATTGTTTAATATTGGCATTGTTCATGAGCTCACTATTTAATATCTAGTCAGGACATGTAAATGGTACCAGGCCAACCCAATCAGCCCAACAAAATGTGTCATGTTTATCTTTATCAAATACACTCGTTCACCATTTTGTTCTTGTTCTTCACACAAATATTGTATCAAAAGTAATTGTAAACAATGATTCAAAAAAAAAAAAAAAAATTACAATAGATCAGACCCCAAAAGAATACAATCAACTACAATAGCTCATAGTCTCAATGAAATAAACAGTGTATAAAACAATATATGGTGCACAACAGCAGCAAGCATGCAATGACAACAATAACATTGCATGATGCCCGAGCTCAAATTCAAAACAATAAGTGTATTAATGTATGATCTAATAACAACAACCTCATTGATCATTACCTTTCACTCCTCCATCATTATAGAAGAGATAACTACCTACAACTAGGGCATCATGCATTGTTTATGAGCTCACTATTTGAGCACCTCATGTTCCTATTTGATTGGCCGGTGCTCAAATAGTGAGCTCATAAATAATGCATTATACCCTAGCTTGCAGCCTGCAAGCCAACAAGACATTTCCTCATGAAATGATCATAAACGAGGAGTACCATATAGTGAATATCAACAACAAAACAAATAAAGAGAGATCAAACACTTCACACAATATATGTTGCTTTATAAGATTTTATTAAGACCAAATATATTGTTTTATGAGCTCACTATTTGAGCACCTCATGTCCCTATTTGATTGGTTGGTTCTCTATTTGTTATATTGATGCTATTGTATCAAATAGGGACATCAAATAGGGGGACATCAGTAATAAAATAATACACTATGTGGTACTCCCTATTTATGATCATTTCATGAGGAAATGTCTTGGTGCCTCACGGGCTGCTGCAAGCTAGGGCATCATCCATTGTTTATGAACTCACTATTTAATACTGGCATTGTTTACATCTTTTCATTTGGAATGCTTGATGACCTGTGAACTTTGAGAGCTAGGGCATCTACCATCATTTCTATTACCTTCAAGGCATTGTGTGAAGTGTTTGATCTCTCTTTATTTGTTTTGGTGTTGATATTCACTATGTGGTACTCCCTGTTTATGATCATTTCATGAGAAAATGTCTTGATGGCTCGCGGGCTGCAAGATAGGGCATCATACATTGTTCATGAGCTCACTATTTGATATTGGTATTGTTCATGAGCTCACTATTTAATATCTGGCCAGGACATGTAAATGGTACCAGGCCAACCCAATCAGCCCAAAAAAATGTGTCATGTTTATCTTTGTCAAATACACTTGTTCACCATTTTTTTCTTGTTCTTCACACAAATATTGTATCAAAAGTAATTGTAAACAATGATTCAAAGAAAAAAGAAACAACTACAATAGATCAGACCCCAAAAGAATCAGTCAACTACAATAGCTCACAGTCTCAATGAAATAAACAGTGTATAAAATAATATATGGTGCACAACAACAACAAGCATGCAATGAAAACAATAACATTGCATGATGCCCGAGCTCAAATTCAAAATAGTAAGTGTAGTAATGTATGATCTAATAGCAGAAACCTCATTGATCATTACCTTTCACTCCTCCATCATTATAGAAGAGATAACTACCTACAACTAGGACATCATGCATTATTTATGAGCTCACTATTTGAGCACCTCATGTCCCTATTTGATTGGTTGGTGCTCAAACAGTGAGCTCATAAATAATGCATGATACCCTAGCTTGCAGCCCGCAAGCCAACAAGACATTTCCTCATGAAATGATCATAAACGGGGAGTACCACATAGTGAATATCAACAACAAAACAAATAAAGAGAGATCAAACACTTCACACAATATATGTTGTTTTATAAGATTTTATTAAGACTAAATATATTATTTTATGAGCTCACTATTTGAGCACCTCATTTCCCTATTTGATTGGTTGGTGCTCTGTTTGTTATATTGATTCTATTAGATCAAATAGGGACATCAGTAATAAAATAATGCACTTACTGTTTGAATTTGAGCTCATAAAGATTAAGATATCCTACTGTTTTGAATTTCTATGTGCTTTGAGCCAATGAAATTTTTATCATCATGATGAAGTAATAATGCATTAAATGTCTTACTTATGTCCCTATTCAATTTTAATTTTATAGTGAATTCATGATTTATAATTCAATTGTAGCAGCTCAATGTGTTTGAACTCAAGAATACCTCTTACTTGGAGTATCAAACAATAGATGCTTGTCCTGAAGATCATATTATTTATTATAAAGAATATGAAAATGCAACAGAATGCCCTAAATGCCATACGAGAAGATATCGAGATGACTAAGTGACAAAAAGGGTGTCTCGCAAGGTTCTTCGTCATATCCCCATTATTCCATGTCTGAAATGATTATTCAGGTGCAATAGCTTGGCACAATTTATTGATTACCATGCACACGGTAGGAGTCAAGATGACATTATTCAAATGTCTGTGGATGGTTCATCATTTATGGACATAGATGAAAAGTTGCCACACTTTAAAAAGGAACCTCAAAATATTAGGTTTTCTATGGCAACAGACGATGTCAATCCACATGGAGAGATGAGATCCATTTGCTTGGTGTGGCCTATTTTTGTTATAAACAATAACCTTCCTCCATGGATGTCAATAAAGAGGGAGCACATTATGTTGGCAATGATTGTTCCAGGTATCTTATTATTTTATAGTTATCTACATGTAATTATAAGTCTTGGAGTGAAATGGCCACAATAATTATCTAATGTTGTTGTTAATTCAACTAGGTAAGTACCAAGTGAAAGATATAAATGTATATATTACGCCTCTTATTAACGAGTTGTTGGTGTTATGGAATGGTTTCACTATGTATGACATCTCCCAACCAATTGGACAAAGAGAATTTCAATTCCATGCAATGCTTGTGTGGACAATTTATGATGCTCTAAGATTGACACATTTCTATGGTATGTTATGGTGAATTCTAGTTGTACATGATAATTCAAATGCTAAAAATATACAGATTTAATCTAATTTTATCGTTATCTTGTAGGTCTTCAAACAAAAAGAAAATTTTCATGTCCAATGTGTGGTCCAAAGATGAAATCTCGTTATTCCAAAAGTTTAAGAAAATAGGTGTTTGATGAGTATAGGCAGTTCCTCCCTAGAAATCATAAGTATCGAAGTGCAAAAAGTCATCTTTTCAATGGGAAATAAGAGACTACATCAAAGCCCCGAAGAATGACACCTCACCTATGGTAGTTGGAATATAATAGAATTCAAGGTAATATCATTCCACGTAATGGTCGATGTTTGAAAATTATATATTTTGATTGTGTTTTGTTGGCTAATTATGTAGTTGATGATCTTGAAGGTCATGAAGGCATCACCAAACAACTTCCAAAAGGACTAAAATGTTATCCTAGAGAATTTAGTAGGCTGCCCTACTATGAGCATCTACAAATTGTGCATTTGTTTAATACTATGCATATTGGAAAGATTGTAACAAAGACACTATGAAAAATATTGGACGGAAGGCGTGACAAAGAAAAACTTGACAAAATTTGTAGTGACATTCATGATTCCAATCATGCAATGAAAAATATCATTGAATCAAATAGCAATGGAGACTAGATTAATGCAAGTGCTCTTCCTTGGTTATTAATAGAGCAAAAAAGTAATGCCATAAAAGAAGTGATCCGAAAAATTTGATTTCCTATAGGATTTGTTGCGGATATAAGCAATCTCATATCAAAGAAAAATGATTTTGGGTCAGGAATGAAAATGCATGATTGGCATACCTTCATCAAGATAAGTCATAGTCTTTTGTATTTACAATATATTTGTGTAATCGCATTCAATTTTCATTGTATGAAATGATCAGTTGACAATTGTTGCAGTATTTGCTACCCCTATCTCTCCCAAAGAACTTTGACAATAATATCAAACAAGTGATATATGATCTTGGAAAATACATGAGGTAAGTAGTGATATTTGTTCAATATATCAAACAAGTAATATATTGTAAAGTCTCGTATTTATATATTTATGTCTTGAATCCCTTATAGGTGGTTGTCATCTAAAGAAATCTATAAAGAAGATATAAAATATTGGAAGAAAAAAATTTGTTGATTAATGTGTGAAATACAAAAGTGTTTACCTCCAAATTTTTTCAATGCACAAGAACACTACCTCATACACCAAGTTGAGGAGATTGAATTGTGTGGACCTGTACTTGCTAGGTCAATGTAGATGGTTGAGAGACACTTGAAATTTTTTAAGGGTTTGGTACAACAAATAGCACATCTCGAGGGTTCTATTGTTGAGGGATATATGATATACCAGATGATGGTGTACGTTACTCAATATCTTCCTAATCTTGTAGCAAAGACCCATATAGATTGCATTTGGGATCTCGACTCAATTAAAAATTTTGAAAGGGAGTACTTGGTGGTAAAAAATAGATTTAGGAAACTAAAAGGTAATAAATTATGAGATGTTATTGTAGTAAATTAATTATTAATCTTCAAAATAAATCTGTTGTAAGTCATCTATTTACTTTTGTACAGCTGCTAAAGAGTGGGATGCAATACATTTGTTTATTGCAAATAATCAAGATTGGATGATGACATGGATTGGACGATGTCAACATGATGGTCATAGATTAACATGGGAATCCATGTCTTCATTGGTTATACAAGCTCATCGCAATGGATATCCCAATGTTACACAAAAGGAAATAGATTTAGCATATGGTTTAAGAGATCACCAGGTACTTATAAATTTTTTAATTAATCAATCGTATGTTTTTCAACTCATGATGCAATAATTTATACATGTTTGACATTGTTGCAGGTGAAACACCATAAGGTTATGTTTTGCAATGGTTATAAATTTTGCATCAAAAATTTGGACAACACGAAGAGAATTTGTGATTTTGGGATAAGTGCAGTGTTCCAGGTGACTAATATTTCATCTAGAAATGACTTACATCTTCAAGAGTTGCAAAATTGATACTATGGTATTTTGGTTGATATACTTAACTGCGACTTCAATTATTTCAAATTAATTCTCTTCATTGTGAAATGGTACAGCCTACGACTCAATAAAAATGATCCTAATAGAACTATTATTGAACATGACAATGGATTTCTAATGATTAATACAAGGTTGTTTGAGCCAGTTGGAGAAGAGCCCTATGTTCTTCCAAGCCAATGTGAGTAGGTATTTTACTCAGAGGTTCCACATAAACCAAGTTGGTCATTTTTTGTTAGACATGATCCAAGAGGAAGACTGATAAAGTATAATGTGATAGAAGAAGATATCGAGGAAGATGAAGAAGTGGAAGATGACATAGAACCAGATCACGATCAAGAGCTAGTCAAAGAAGAATATGAAGAAGAAGACGAAGATGATGCTGATACTGATGATGATGATGCTACTAATGAGGATGATGTTGCTACTAATGTTGATACTGATGATGATGATGATGAGGATGATGATGATGATGATGTTGATGGTGATGATGATGATGATGACAATAGTAGTGGTGATGATGTCATCAACAATGATGATCTTGATGATGAGATAGATGAAGAAGAATATCAATGACATGAATGAAATATACAATTATGCCAGATGTTTGACATGTTCTAACAATTGTTTTATATGTACTACTCTTATTCACCTTGTTTTATATATCTTTGATCTTTTGTTAAGAGAAATTTCATTTTAAAAAAGTGTATTTAATCTCTATATGCTTAAACAACCTCACTAGTTAAGACTATTCTCATTTGTAGTGGGCATGACAAGAATCAAATCACTTGAAAGACACCAATATTTAGACATGCACAAATTAGTGACATGATTAAGAAAATTACCTTTCTTTACAATTGCATGGTTGTCTTTGGTTTGTCATTTTGTTTTGAGTGTCTAGTGATTTAAACCAAAGACTTCGACTTAGCCAAAAAATGTGCAAGTCTACATTAGTATGTTTCTTTTTATTGTAATTATAATTAGTATGAATGAACAAAATAATGACAATGCAATATCTGTGATAATGCAATATTTATTGAAATAGCATCAATGACTTTTGTTCAATGTGCCTATGTGTCAATGTGGTTTTGGCCCATGCATGTTGAAGATGTCACACACAACAAGTAATCTTGGGCATCAATTTTGGGTTTGCCCAAATAGGAAAAAGGTCCACATACGTAATTATATTTTATGTTTAATGTACATTTGGTATTGTCAGGGAAATACTAGATGTCAATACTTTCAGTGGGTCGATCAAACCACATTTACATCTACCCCATCTACATCTATACTTGATGTAGGAAATGAGTGCAACTTGTGCAAGGATCGAGAGGCAGCCAGTGCCGCCAAGATTGCTTCAATGGCAAAAGTAGAAATCATATTTCTGCAATGCCTTCTTTGTGTAGTTTGTGCACTACTTTGTTGGGACCATATGCATAAATATGGCTAACAGAGGGCTATTGTAGATACTGAATTTTTTTTAGAATTTCTGGTAGATACACATAAAGAACATGCACATAAACATGACAAATGAGAAACATAAATGTAGATATCACAGCAGCTGACAAACATAAATGTAGGCATCATAGTCACAATTTTTTGGAGACACAACATAATTGAATGGTATACCCAGATGATGCAACACAACTATATATCACTCCTCTGGTTCCAAGTTTACACTGCGGTAAACAAAATCCATAGATAAAAAATAAATTTAGAGAGCAGATGAGAGTGAGAACGACCAAAGTAATACATGTCCCTATATTATTTTGGTCATTATCGCTCTCCTCCTATGCTCTCTAAATTTATTCTTTATCTTTGGGTTTTGTTTACGTAGTGTAGACATGGAACTGGAGAAGTAGTTGCATTGCATCATCTGGGTATACCACTCAATTATGTTGTGTTTCCAAAAAATTGTGACCATGATGCCTACATTTATGTTTCTCAGCTGTTATGTCCCAAGACCTCTTATGACCCTTTATGATCCCTAAGAATACATCTTCGAGATCTTAAAATGTCGTAAAGGGTCATAAGAGGCTCCTAGGAGGGGTTAGATGAGCTTCCACCTTCACGTGGTTGGCCCTGTTAAGTAGAGAATGTTAAACTATTCTCGAAACAAAGGGAAGCTCAATAATCTAAGATCTCAATCCACATATGACAAATATATATCGATCCATCTCAATGGCTACCAAATCAATAGATCTCTATCAAGATCAGCTCAGTTCACCAAGAAGAAGACTTCTCCCAAGTCATCACGGACACCATAGTGATCTACGAATCTCTAATGTACAAGTTTTGCAAGTTGCTCTCTCAACATCACACCTAACTCATTTGAAATTGTGGTAAAAATGGTTGATGATCCCAGCAATCTGTCACAACCCAATCTCAATAACAACGCAAAGAGTAGCTTGATTCTGTCTTCAAGATGATCAATGCACAGTCTACTCAAACTCCAAGACAAGTCACTGCTACACTCCATAGGAACAAAGCACATCAAATTTGAACCAAAGAAGTCAATAAGTCACTCAAATCAAATCCAAATGCAATCAGGTCCACATCTATCCCATGAACACATCGAGAAGAATGCATCTTTGATCGCTGCACTAGCTTCTTGTGCTGGAGCCGTCACTATCACAAGTCTTGATTCGGTAGGATCCTTTCAAAATTCAAGTCTCTAGACTTGACTCAATAATCCATGACCCGATACCAAATCTACTGCAAAGTTATCTCTAAATGATCCATAACCAAATCACGAGCAGGAACCAGATCTGCAAGAACACCGTTCAGAATTGACAAATATATATATATATATATATATATATATATATATATATATATATATATATATATATATATATATATATATATATATATATATATATTTTAAAATTGATTGTCATCATAACTACGATGGCCTCACAATAGCAACGGTTATCCGTCACAAATATTTGACATCAGGACGTTGCATTAACAACATCGCTGTTGGAAAAAAACTATAAACGACAGATATCCGTCGTAAATATCCAATGCGTGTCCATCACATGTACAACATAGTCATCATTACAAACCATAAATGATGGATATTCATCATAAAATTATGATGGATATCCATTGCATTAATAGCATTTTTGTCAGTGAACAAGTTACAAATGACAGCTACCCGTTGGAATATTCTGACGGGTCGCCATCATTTGTATTTGTTGCACCGGATAGGCATCCTAATTTTGATGACCACAAATAGGTCTAACAATAGGTTCACTTTGTTGGCACCGTCTTTTTGTGATGACCATGGTTGTCGTAATTATGACGCCTAACAAAATCATCAATTTTTCTGATTGCAAAATTGTGACGTCGGGTGGTGTCGCTTAATCGACATTATACTATCTAAATTCAGATGTTCAGTTGTCGAAAAAAGGTATCAAATGTAGTAGTGCCTTATTCTCTGCAACATATGGAGTTTTAGAAAGAATGAATATAACCTTGATGGAGAAGGTTAGGAGTATGTTGAGTGGTTCTAGAATAGAAAAGTTTTTTTTGCATGAAGATGTAGCCACTGCCTACTACCTGATAAATAGGTCTCCTACTTCATCTCTTGTTGATAAGATGCCAATGGAAGCATGGTTGGGCCACAAGCCCTCAATTAGACATATGAGAGTTTTTGGTTACGAGGCATATGCTCATGTGCGAACAAAGAAGCAAAAAAAACTGGATAACAATGTTGTTAAATGTATACTTATTGGTTACACTTATGGTGTGAAATGATATAATGTTTGGGATATTGTTTCACAAAAGGTATTTTATTCAAGAAGTGTTATTTTTAGAGAAACTAATCCTTATTCTATTTTAGTGCATCCAAAACAAATAAAAGAGAAGAAAGATGTGATTAAACTACCTACTATACTTGATAAGGTTGAGTCAAGGCCCTTAGAAAGACATGGAGTTAAGGAGAGCTCTATGAGTTCTGAATTATTAGAGGAAGAAGATGAACCTAAACTTGAGATTGTGCAAAGGTCTACTAGACAAAGGAAACCACCTGAAAGGTATGGATATTCTCATGATGATTGGAGATGCATATTTCCTTTGAATGCTAATATTGATAAAGCGAGACTTGTAGAAGAGGCTCTTGGTATAAATGATTTAGAGTCTTGGAAAATAGCCATGGATGAAGATATGGTAGCTCTTAAAAGGAATGATACATGGGACCTTGACTATTTCCTGAAGGATGAAAGCCTGTTGATTGCGAATGGGTGTTCAAAAATAAGATAGGTTCATATGGAAGCATTGAGAAGTACAATGTATGATTAGTTGCAAAAGATTACTCCTAGGTTGAGGGAGTAGATTACAATGAATTTATTTTTCTTGTAGCCAAAATGACATCCATTCATTTCTTGATTTCTATAGCATCAACTTATGATATAGAGATCAAGAAAATGGATGTGAAAATGAATTTCCTTCATGGGGATTTGGAAGAAGAAATTTATATGACATAGCTAGAGTACTATGTGGTGAAAGGTAAAAGTTAGTTGGTTTTTAGTTTGAAGAAATCCTTGTATGGTTTAAAATAAAGTCCTAGGATTTGGTACCATAAGTTTGATACATATGTATTGAGTTTGGGATTTGTGCAGTCCAAATCTGATCAATGTATATTTTTCAAATCTGATGGTGATTATTTCTTGGTTATTGCATTGTGTGTTGATGACATGTTGTTTATTGGCAAAAGAAAATGTTTGATTGTAGAATTAAAATCTCTACTCTTAGAAAAGTTTGAAATGACAAATCTTGGTGCAGAAAGATGCATTCTGGGGATGAAGATTATAAGAGATCGACGAAACAAAAATATTTGGCTAGGCTAAAGTAAGTGTGTTGTGTTAGAATAACTGAGAGGGGGGGTGAATCAGTTGAATAAGTTATCCTATAGTCCCAAACTCTCAAATGTACTTTTCAAAAATATTTCAACACTTTATGCAACTCAGTAAGATAAAATATCAATCGGTTTGTTTACTTACCGAATACCAATAATTATCCAAACTGCTATTACTGATTAAATCAACTATGTAGTATGTAAAGTATGATAGCAAAAAAAATCATAAAAAATAACACATAACACAATGATTTAACATGGAAACCTTACTAAGGGAAAAACCACCTGGGACCGGTAACCCAAAATATTTCACTCTTCTGAAGTGAGCTCAGTTAGGAGCCAACCCTGTTAAAGGTTACAATGCACACTATTAGGTGTGATCTGGTTAGATGATTTATCACTAAAAGTTAACTCTTGACCAGCATTCACTATGGGGTCAACAAGATAAAAATTAATATTCATTTAATGTCATATGGAAATACAATAAGACTGTTAAGTCCACTCAATTAAGAGATTTTGCTAAATCAATGGTTAAACTGATACAGTTATGATTTGATTCAAATACAACTCAATTGCAAATATTCAGATCTATGCTATGCTCATAAAACTCATTTGATCATTAATAAATTTACTTCCTCAATATTTCCCAACTTACTTCACTCGGTAAATAGTTCTCTGATGCTTGGTAATGTCTGCAGCTCAGTTCAGCTCAGTTCTTTCTATAACCAGTTTGATCAGGAATGCATGAATAAAGTCTTCATGCAAAATCTCTGCAGTCTCTATTTTTTTGGCATGTTTCAACAATGAAACTCATGTCTCTTAAATAGACAACTAAACCATTTTCATATCAACCATCGGATTTTTCCTCTTGATCTGCTTCATCCACTTAAACCTTCCTTGGCAGATGTGTCCATAACACATTTCAATCTCATCCTTTAGATCTTCTCTAAATTTTTTCAGCCATGGATCTTATAATAACTTCATCCTTTACCTTGAAATCATGACAATTTCCAACTCAACAATTTCAGTCGGTTGTTCTTAGCATTTAATGTTTTCATCCATACTCGGTTAATACTGAATGTGTCGGTGATAACTAACTCAGTTATTACTGTCACTCAGTATACACTACACAGGCTCGGTGTATACAAAAGTATTCAATTACCGACCACATTAACTTGTTCAATTCAAATCTCTTCTTCATAATAGATTAATGTAACATGCTCAAGTCAATAATATAAAGCCATCGACTCATCAATAAGTTACCCAATGTATACCTTATCCTTATCTGTCATTTCCATCTTTTCCTTTTGTAGATATCTCATTTCTTCATCTTTTCTTCCTTCTACAAATATTTAGATGTTTGTAACTATCATGATAAGTATAGTCAAAACTAGTTGACATCAATGACAACATATTGACTGATTTAATCATCTTACATATCAATTTAGTAGCTCGGTGATCTCTAATCACTATTCCTTCAGTTCATCTAGATATTCAATCAGTTGTAGGTCATCAATCTCTCCCTTTGGCATTGATGGAAACACAAACAATATGAAATATGCAATACGCATACCAAACATGTATTCTAAAACTATGTATGTAAATTTTGTAGCTTGGTAAGCTCTCCTTAGCTTGATATTTTATATGTTTAATCACTACAAAATAGCATTCCATGTAGATTCTCCCTGCGGATTTCATCTTTTTCAACTCTCTAATTCTTTCTCTTGTTCCATGTTCAAAGCAACAAATATTTCATATGAAGTTCCTCTCCCTTTGACAACAATGCCAAAGAAAATAAACAGCTCTTCAATAGCCAAATTATTCTCTATTGCTCGGTCTAGATCAAGTACCTTCATGTACCAATATACAATTCTTTGTTCCAGCTTCTACAATCTTTCACAACCTTAGAAATCCTAAAGTGTGAGCTATGTGCATCAACATGAATGATTTTATGATAAATTATAGGTTGATGCAACCTCCTGATCACCTTAGTGACTGATAGGCAGGGAACGGATCCCTAGTCTAGTCCTTAAATACTCAAATATGTCATTCGGTAAGGGCTTGGTAAAAATATTAGCAAGTTGTTCTTTAGATTTCACAAATTCAAATTTCACTTGCTTCTCTTGAACTTATTCCCTTAAGTAGTGATACTTAATAGATATGTGCTTTGTTTTTGAATGCATCACCGAATTCTTGGAAATATTTATAGCACTAGTGTTGTCACAATTTGCAGCAGCAACGACATAATTTGCTTCAATAGTAGACTGATAAATGCATGCTTGTTTCTTGCTTATCCAAGTCACAAACCTTTCTCCTAAAAAGAATGCTCCACCGGTTGTGCTCTTTCGATCATTAATGTTTCTAGCCCAATCTGCGTCAGTGTAAACTCAGAGTTCAAATTTGCTTCCTTTGTGTACCATAAACCATAGTCTTCAGTCTTCTTCAAGTATCTCAAAATTATTTTAACAACAACCATATGTGAATCTTTAGAATTGGCAAAAAATCTTGCCACAATCCCAACTGCATTTTCTATATCAGGCCTACTGTATACCACATATGTCATTTTTCCAATCATTGATATGTACAGTGTTTGATTTACCTCTATAGATTCATCATCCTTTGTCAACTTAAATCCTATTACCATCGGTGTTCCTACCGGTTTTGAATCTTCCATGCCAAAAGTCTTTAACACTTCTTTAATGTATTTTGATTGAGTGATGAAAATACCATCATTCTGTTGTATAATTTGCAAACCTAGAAAGAATTTAATCTCTCCAAACATTGACATTTCAAATTCCTTTCTCATTTCATTAGCAAAAGATTTGCAAATCAAATCATGTTCACCAAAGATTATGTCATCAACAAAAAATTCAGCAATCAAAATATTATCATCAGATTCTCCTTTCATGTACAAATTACTATTATCACTTGTCCTTACAAAGCCAATACTAATAAGAGAAGCATGTAGTCTTTCATACCATGCTCTTGGTTTTTGCTTCAGTCCATACAATGCTTTGTGTAGTCTACATACCATGTTCTTCTGATTCGGATCAACAAAACCTTCTGGTTGTTCTATGTAGACCTCCTCCTCAAGAATTCCATTCAAAAATGTTGATTTCACATCCATTTGATATACTTTGAATCCCTTATGTGCAACATATGCAAGTAATATATGAACTTCTTCAAGTCTTGCTACTAGTGCAAAAGTTTCACCATAATCTATACCTTCTTCTTGTGCATATCCCTTGCATACAAGTCTTGCCTTATTCCTAGTGACCTCACCATTAATCTCATTTAACTTGTTTTTAAAAATCCACTTAGTAACAATTACATTTTTATCTTTTAGTCTGGGTACTAATGTCCATGTCTTATTCTTCTCAATCTGTTCAATTTACCCATTCATAGCCTTAATCCATTCCTCATTTTCAAGTGCATCTCTAACATTCTTAGGCTCAAATTCACAAACTAAGCATGTATTTTGTCTTAACTTACTTTGGGTCATAATGTCAGATCGTTTATCTCCAATGATTTGGTTATGAGGATGGTGCCTTCTAACAAATCTTTCCAACACTTATTCTCTTCTTTTCTCATCATTTGGTTTAGGTTCATTTTCTTGCTCGGTAGCTTCTTCTTGGTTCTCGGTTTGCATTTGCTGATTCTCGGTAGCATTTTCCTGATGCTCAGTAGACTCAGCCTGTGGCTTTGGTAGATAACCTAGATGCTCAACATATGTAAACCTACCATAGTCTTCCAGTTCCTTCATGCTTTCTTCATCATTCTTTTTAGCAAACTCATCAACTTTTACATTAGCACTTTCAACCATTTTATTAGTAACCTTGATCAAATATTTATAAGCTTTAATCTTAGTAGAATATCCTAAAAATATTCTTTCATCACCTTTAGAGTCAAATTTACCATTCCTATCTTCTTTCATAATGTAACACCTACTTCCAAAGATTCTGAAATAACTTACATTCGGTGTATAGCCAAACCATAACTCATAAGGTGTCATGTTTGTGTCTTTCTTCAGTTGAACTTGGTTCAAGGTGTATACAATAGTGCTAAATGCTTATCTCCAATACATTTGTGCAACATCTTTCTCAATCATCAATGTTTTGGCACAATCAACAATAGATTGGTTCCTCATTTCAGCAATTCCATTATGTCATGGTGTCCTTGGTGCAGAAACTTGTCTTTTGATTCCATGCTCATTACACAAATTAGTGAATTCGTCAGAAATAAACTCATCTCCTCTATCAGATCTTAAGCATTTTAAGTCTTTCCCAGTTTCTTTTTCAACTTTAGCCTTATACCACTTAAACAATTTGAATGCCTCAAATTTCTCTTTTAAGAACATGACTGTCATCATCCTAGAGTAGTCATCAACAAATAAAATAAAATATTTATCACCATAATAGCTTTGAGTTCTCATAGGACCACATAAGTCAGTATGTACCAACTCCAAAATACCTTTAGATGAATAGTCTTTAAGTTTTTAAAACTAGATTTGGTCATCTTTCCTTTCTGACATTGGTTGTACATAACATGATCAGGTTTGGTTAGAATCAGTAGACCTCTAACTCTTCTCTTTTTACCAATCTTAATCATGTTATCAAAGTTCACATGATATAGTCTCTTATGCCATAACTATACATCTTCATTCTTCACCAATAAACAAGAAGTTTCAGCATTGTCAAGATAGAATAAATTACCTTTTGATTGTCCTCCAGTACCAACAAGTTTTTCGGTTTCATCAAAGATTTTCACCCTCTTGCTTTCAAATGCAACTCGATGACCTGAGTTATTCACCTGTGCTACACTCAAAAAATTATAGTTAAGTCCTTTTACCCAGTATGTATTATCACATCTAATCCTATCATTCAATAAGATAGACCCTTTTCCTTTCACTTGACAAGGTATATCATTTCCCATTTTCACTTATCCTCCATTATAGTACTCAAGATGTTCAAATTTATCTTCATCACCAGTCATGTGATGTGTACATCCAATATCAATGATCCAAGTATCATTCTTACTAACTTTAGAAATAAGGGTTGTTTCTACATGCCTTTCCTCTTCTTCTGAATCATCTTTCATTGCAACAAATACCACTTCAATTTCATCATCAGTGTTAATATCGGTGTCATTCTCATTTTCTCCAACAAGGTAACATGCCTTCTTGCCTTTGTCTTTGTAATCTTAGTTGTCTCTTTTGTAGTGTCGGTTTCCTCCGTTATTTCTTCTGCCAAACTTTCCATCACCAGATCGATCATTGTCTTTATCTTCTTCTTTCCTATTAGGACATCTAGCAACAATATGGCCAATCTCTTTACAATTAAAACAAGCTAAAGGTAACTTTCCCTTATACCTTCCTTTACCTTTTTGAAGTCTCTGGGCCATAAGTGCTTCAAGCTCATCTTCGTTGTCACTATCACTTTCATTCTTTATATTATGCTTACTGCTAGATTTACCAATCTTTAGGGATGACATAAAAGCAGACTCAACACTTGGTACAACACCATTTTCATAATTATTCAACTCAAAAGTAATTAACTTTCCAATCAGACTATCAAGGGTAAGAGTGCTATTAGGTGCAGACCTCATTTCATGAATTGCAGATATTCTAATTGCATAGATAGGAAACAAGGTTCTTAGTATCTTACTTACCATAGTACCTTTAGAAATAATACCTCCTTCTCTTCGGATAGCATTGACTACCTCTTTGATTCAGTTAGAGTATTGTGTGATGTTCTCACCTTCCTTCATTTCATGTTATCAAATCTGCCTCTTAAACTTTCAGCTCTGACTCTCATTACATTTACATCACCACCATAAACCAGTGAAAGTTTATCCCACATTTCCTTTGCTATAGTGCATGCTTTGACATCTTCAAACTCAGCATCAAATAGAGCAACAACAATCTTTATCATAGTAATATTGTGTTCATGCTTGTCTCTCAATTGATCAACTGTCAAAGGTCCAATAGTCGGTTGTAAGTAGCCATGGTTTAGTAGATGTAGAGAAAATTGTCCAATTCCAGATATGTGAAGCCTCATCCTACTTTTCCATGTGGAGAAGTTATCTTTGTTTAGCTTAGGCACTTCCCTCTTATACATCTTGTGATCTTTTTCTCAAGTCCTTGAAACTTTCCTCCAAGAAACCAATACACTCTAATACCAATTGTTAGAATAACTGAGAGGGGGGGGGTGAATCAGTTGTATCAGTTATCATTCAATCCCAAACTCTCAGATGTACTTTTCAAAACTATTTCAACAATTTATGCAACTCAGTAAGATAAAATATCAATCTGTCTGTTCACTTATCGAATACCAGTAATTATCCAAAATGTGATTACCGATTAAATCAACTATGCAGTATGATAGAAAAAAAATCATTAAAAATAACACATAACACAATGATTTAACATGGAAACCCTGCTAAGGGAAAAACCACCTGGGACCGATAACCCAAAATATTTCACTCTTCTGAAGGAGCTCGGTTAGGAGCCAACCCTGTTAAAGGTTACAATGCACACTGTTAGGTGTGACCTAGTTAGAGGATTTATCACTAACAGTTAACTCTTGACCAACATTCACTACGGGGTCAACAAGATAACAATTAACATTCATTGAATATCATATGGAAATACAATAAGATTGTTAAGTCCACTCGGTTAAGAGATTTTGCTGAATGAATGGTTAAACATAGTTTTGATCTGATTCAAATACAACTCAATTACAAATATTAAGATCTATGCTATGCTCATAAAACTCATCTGATCATTAATTAATTCACTTCCTCAATATTTCCCAACTTACTTCACTTGGTAAATAGTTCTCTAACGCTCAATAATGTCTATAGCTTGGTTCTTTCTGTAACCAGTTTGATCAGGAATGCATGAATAAAGTCTTCACAAAAATTCTCTGCAATCTCTATTTGTTTGGCATGTTTCAATAATGAAACTCATGTCTCTTAAATAGACAAGTAAACCCTTTTCATATCAGCCATTGGATTTTGCCTCTTAATCTCCTTCATCCATTTTTCCACTTAAACCCTCCTTGGTAGATGTGTCCATAACACATTTCAATCTCATCCTTTAGATCTTCTCTAAATTTTGTCACCCATGGATCTTATAACTAACTTCATCCTTTACCTCAAAATCATAACAATTTCTAACTCATCAATTCCAATCGACTATTCTTAGCATTTAATGTTTTCATCCATACTTGGTTAATACTGAATGCCTCAGTAAGAACTAACTTGGTTATTACTATCACTCAGTATACACTACACGAGATCAATGTATACGGAAGTCTTCAATTACTGAACACATTAACTTGTTCAATTCAAATCTATTCTTCATAATAGATTAATGTAACATGCTCAAGTCAACAATATAAAGTCATAGACTCATCAATAAGTTACCCAATGTATACCTTCTCCTTATCCAAGTCATATCCATCTTTTCCTTATGTAGATATCTCATTTCTTCATCTTTTCTTCCTTCTACAGATATTCAGATGTTTGTAACTATCATGATAAGTATAGTCAAAACTAGTTGACAACATATTGACTGATTTAATCATCTTACATATCACTTTAGTAGCTCGGTGATCTCTAATCACTGTTCAAGTTCAGTTCATCTAGA
This sequence comes from Chamaecyparis obtusa, assembly GCA_027943335.1. Lineage (NCBI taxonomy): Eukaryota > Viridiplantae > Streptophyta > Pinopsida > Cupressales > Cupressaceae > Chamaecyparis > Chamaecyparis obtusa. The sequence continues at coordinate 13,370 of BSBK01005838.1, read as the reverse complement.
TATTCAATCAGTTGTAGGTCATCATGTTGGACGTACTATACTGAGAAGATTTAATATGTAGGATACTAGATCATTGTGTGTTCCTGTTACAATGGGAAAGAAGCTTACTAGTTTACAATGTCCGACATCCCCATTAGAGATGGAAGAAATGAGTCGAGTACCATACCAAAGTGTTGTTGGAAGTTTGATGTATGTTATGGTTTTTACAAGACTGGACATTTCCCAAGCGGTGGGAGTACTTTTCTGTTACATGTCTAATCTAGGAAGAGCACATTGGGATGTAGTTAAAAGAGTTGTCAAATACTTTCAGGGTACCTCAGAGTACTCTATGTGTTTTCATGGAACAAGAAATGTGCATTCCTTAGATATTTGAGGCTATGTGGATTTAGACTGGGATGGTAATGTTGATAGAAGAAGATCCACAAGTGCATATGTGTTTATATTATTTGGCAGTGCAATTAATTGGATGAGAAAGTGATAGGCTACGGTCTCTTTGTCCACTATAGAGGTAGAGTATATGACAACTACTCATGCTTGCAAGGAAGCCATTTGGCTCAAAAGATTATGTTTAGATATAAAGTTCAAATAGGGTGCAATGATAATTTATAGTGATAGTCAAAGTGCAACCTTCCTTGTGAAGAACCCAATATTTCATGGCAGGACAAAGCACATTGATGTACAATATCATTTTGTGAGAGATATGGTTCAAGATGGCAAGGTAAAGTTAGAGAAGGTAGAAACTTTGGTGAATGCTTCCGATTCATTAACTAAGCCTATGAGTACAAAGAAGTTTAGATGGTGTTCAAAATATATGGGCCTTTCAACCCCTAGCAGTTAATTCCATGATATTATGGATTCCCCGACTCTTGCAAGGTATTCGACAAGTGGGATAATGTTGAGAAACATGTGCCTCAACCTTGCAATTTTTCTAGATAGTTCAAAAAATGTAGTTGGGAGTTTTCTACATGTCGGTGCCTTGGAAAAGGGAAACTTAGTTGTCAAAAGATGCCTTGTCCATAGTGTAATATAGGAGGGCCAGTTTTAGAGAGTGTATGACACATTTCATAACAATTCAGAGAGTCAAAAATATGGGATAAGACTTTGGACGTGACAAATTATTTTTAACTTGGTTTGTGCCTATCTTGGACAACACATGTCAAGGATGGGAAACATGTGTCAAGGAGGTTTTGCACAAGGTTTTGTAAACCACAAGTGGTTTCCGGGTTGTGAGAAGCCTATAAAATGAGGGCTTGAGGAGGAGTTTGAGCATTGAGTTTTGTTTGCAAGATTGGGTGCTAGAAGGATGCTAGTGATGTTCCTCCTAGTTTGAGTTGAGGTGATACTAGATTGTAAGAACTTGTATTGCAAGTTTATTGTAATATTTTATTGATTTGATAATACATTATGCAGGTTTTACAATGTGGGGTTTTTCTCCCATAGGGGTTTTCCCCACAGAAATCACCATGTTGTGTGTTTATTGTTATTTTGTTTATGATCTTATGTGTTTCTTGAAATCTCTATAATAACTGTGTTGAAATTTGCATAATTGTCCTCTCAAGATTAGTATAGGAAGCATTTCTGCACACCTTTGTTTTCTTACATGCTTGAAATTATGTAAGATTATTATATTCATAAGTAATTCAAGCTTATTTCATGATTTCCACTTGAGATGTTGGTTCTTGTGAGTGCAAGTTTATCCATGTCCTTGCTTCATATTTTAGGAAAGGATACACTAGATATAAAGTTTTTGTAGCTCAAAATTCTATGTTATGAATATGTGAGAAATTGACAAAGCATAAACAATCAGGCAATGTACTTATGAATTTTGTACCATAGTTTCTCATTTAGTAAATATATTCCAACTAAAGTGTCCTAAATTATGGCTAACTACTTCGCCACTTTGTGAGAATTACTCTAGGCACACAAATAATGACCATATGAATTTTCTTTACTATAGATTCTCATTTATTAGTCTCAAATTCTAGTCCTAAAATCATTAACCAGTGATTATACCATCTTATTTGAAGTTGAGATGAATGCAATATGACAAGTAATGAATAAAAACATTGCACTTTTTTCAATATGTTACATCTCACATGCAAAATAAGAAGCAGTTAAAATGCCATTGAAGCAAATTGTGAAAACAAAAAATAAAGTAGATTATATGAATGTAGTTCTTACAAAGCTATATCATAAAGATCAATTAATAAAATTAAGATTTTTTTATTAAATTGGAATAATATAAAGTTGTAAAAAATATTAAATAACTATATTATATTGAATTTTAAATTTAGAGTATTTAATTTTTATAAAGCTAAAATATTAAAAATTTTAATAAATTTAAAAGTATTAAAAATAGATAAATTTTGAAATATTAATTTTTTAATATAATCTAAATATAATTAATAATAGCTTATAAAACTATAAGAATTTGAAATTTAGAGCTACAAATATAGAACTAAATTGTAACACAAAAAATTTAATTTTGAAAAAATTACACATCATTATTATTTTTAATAACAATAAATTATTTTTTGAATTATTTTGAAACAAAAATAAAAATTATAGACCAAATATTATATATGTTCATAAAAAAAAAATTACCACTACTATTTGAGTTAGTATTAACACAATTTTATTATTTCTTCACTTTTATATTGCATAAATATATTTATAGCATAACATTTTAAAAATTACATTATTATAGAATGGAAAAATATTTAAAGATTTTATGTTGGCTAGGCATCAATTCTTGAGTATCATATAAGTAGTAAAAAACATATTTAGAAGACTTGGAATTTATAGGCTAATTTTTTACAGTGTTATTTGACACATACTTTACTAGGACTTAACAAATTTTTGAAAAACTGTGAAATGTGGACAATTTTTAAGGATTTGATGCTTTTGTTATGCACCTCATTACTTCACAATTTCATATGCAATTTTATTTCTTGAGTCTTTTTTCAAAATTTAGAAATTTACTTTTGATAATGTTTCAATTTAATATTTTTGTAATTCAATTTATAAATTCTTCATTAAGAAAATTGGTGAGATAAAGTTTACATTCCAATTTTCATACATAAATTACATCTAAGTATCTCCAACAACAAGACCACAATTACTCAATTTCTAAGTTTCAAAAAGAAAGGAAAGTTACAAGTAGAAGAGGTGTGAACAATTGAAAAACCATTTTATTTTTTTTAACTAAATGTAACTTTGATTTATTGTTTTTATTTTGCTAAATAAATAAATTCAATTTTCCACATCATGCATTTGCAAAGATTTTCACATGCAAAAATGAGAAGTTGCTAAATAAATTCAGTTTATCTTTTATTTATATTTGGTTATGCCATGCCTTTGTAAAGATTTTGCATGCAAAAATAGGAGATTTCCAAATAAATTCAGTTTCCTCTTTATTTATTTTTTCCTATGTCATGCCTTTGGAAAGATTTTTTGCATGCATTGAAACATTTAAATGGCCATAAGTGAACTGCTTTCTTAAAGATACTGAATTTGAACTTGCATACAAATATTGACAACAACAATCTATAATATAGATGATTGCTACTCTCGCCATTTTTAAAGCTATGTTATTGCTTCATGCCTTACAATAAAGAAGTAATCTATAGCTTTCTGATTCAGAATTTAGAAAAAAAAAGCTCACACCTTTACAATTCAAAAAAATTACAATAAAGAATAATCTGCATGTTTAATCAGTTTATTGATATACTTTTCTCGATTATATTGAATTTCCATAAACCATTATATTTTTTTATCTTATTGGTTTTGACATCATAAATTTTTTAAAACTATATATTTTTATTATTCTTCCATGTCTTTGAAAAGATTTAGTAAGGTAATGAGTGGGAAGAAGAATAACTAAACTAAACTAAACTTAAAAAACTTATAACACAAAAAAACAAAAGTACTACTTGATTTGAAAATTTGAAACTAATCTCACTATTCCTTAAGCAATTGGAATAATAGAAATTAAAAATCAACAAGGAGATGTTATTTAGTTATTTGACCTATGAAGGTTCTCTTAATTTGAATTTTTATGAAGGATTTTAAAGCATTATGAGAAAAAAAAAAATTATTTGATATAAGAACACAAATCTTAGATTAAAATCGTTTTGATTTAGAATAAAGAGTAAAAAATTAGAAGTATCCATTTCATAAAAAATGACTAAACATTATCCTACCCTCATCATTTATAATATCAAAACCTTATACAAAGTAAAACTTGATCCTTATAAATTCATTCAAAACTATTTAACATTATCAACCTACTAAGAATCCATTGGATCATTCCAACCAAATTTATCTTAAGAATTCTATCATTCTTTTTTGATGTGTGAATCTCACTATTAACAATGAATTCTGTACAAAGCTATTGGTTCTTTAACATATATGCTGAATAAATAACGTAAATGACTTATTTACTGGATGAAAGGAAGATAATGGACTTTATCTGTATCTTGAACTGTATTATTAGGTCGTACATTTATATTCCCCCCCCCACACATCAAGTGTGGGTTTGCATTATTAATCTATTCACTTTATACAAACAAAAAGTTCGAAGACACGAAACCCAATCATTAGATTATTTATCTGCATGTCTGAAGTGAAATAACTCAAGTACCTTATTTCACTTGCATGTAGTGTATTACTACAAGCCAATAAACTCATTGACAAACCTTGAGGCAATAAAGTAATGGGTTAGAGTTAATGTTTTGGCAAGGCCGAATGAGAAAACCAAGTGAGAAAAAGCTGAAGTGAACCCAATTATAAACCTTGTTAATGGCGTTTTTGGAATTTGAATTGGAGGCAGTGAAACCTTTTTACATAACTGAAAGGGTAACTAGTGAGTGAGCATCCCATAGTAAAAACAAGCAGCAGTCTATGGATGAATATATAAAAAGAAAAGTATTCTGAATTGTTGTAATTAGTGGGAGTAGGTGCAGTCCACTGGATACTTTATCATTAAATGATAGTTGACAATGCTGGAAGCTTCTAGTTTCAAGGCCTTAACCGGTGATATGATTTACATTTTGTAGTTAATGGAGAAGTTAATAAGTAATGGTCTACGAGATAGCAATCAATAGCAATGATACATCTATGAAGAATAGGATAATTAAGGTTCACCTCGTGGATTTCAAATCTAAGATTTTTCATTTTTATTAAATTGTTCTATTAATTTTATTATTGGACCTTTTATGTCTAGTATTGATTTCGTTGTGGCTTTTTTCTAACACCTTCTTAAGCCACACACAGGGTTTATTCTAGTTCTAATATCACAATTTAAGTTACAACTCATATGGACCTTGAGCTAGAATTAGAATTTAGAACCTTCCATTTGCTATTGAACTAGTGACCTCTTTGTGGTTAACCCATTTATCCAACTTTCACTTAATTCCAAAAGATAAATATTTAGAAATTGTGAAGTTTGAATTAAAAATTGATTTAATATATCAATCTTAATCTTGCTAAAACTGTATATTCAATAATAGAAAAGAAAATGACATTTTTTGAAATTTGACATTATGTTTAAATTCAATTAATATAATTATTTGATAATTAATGATATGTGAATCAAAATGAATGTGTGTGTGTGTGTGAGAGAGAGAGAGAGAGTGTGTGTGTGTGTGTATTTAGTGTGGGAAGTAAATTCATAAGATTATGGATGAGGCACGATTGTTAGAAATGATAGAAATGACTATTTTCTTTCTTATTTTAGTGCTTAGGAGTTACAAGAATGATAGTATGGGAAAAAGAGATCTTTGGTTTGAGATTTGTTGGTTGATGGTGGATTTAAATTTGTTTTACAATTTTTAACTTTTTCCTATATTTTTAAAATTAATATAATGTAAGATATTTTAAACAATATTTGTATTCATAAACTTAATTATGATTAAGATGTTTATAGTCACTATTAGATTCTAATAGATATTATGATTATGACATGCTTTCAAAAAATATACATATCTTTTGCTTTTTGTTGGGATCTACATTTTTAGTAATTTTGTCTAGCATTATAATTATGATGATAATGTATAAGTATTGACTAGTTTTCACTAATGAAATTAGAAAAATGATTGTATAAGAAAAATAGATCTTTGATTAAGGATTTTATGATTACTGTGGTGACTTTAAAATTTTCTTATTTTCATTTCCAAGAATTCTTAATATTAGGATATTCTTTTTGTTGAGGGTTTATGAATTGAAAGAAATGTAGAAATACTATTTTGATAATTATATCTAATGTAAAAGGATTGTAGCTTAATTGGTTGAGCACAATTGGTGAAGATGATGACATGATTAATATAGAAAGCCATCCACCAAGGTTCAAAACCCCAAAAGCACAATTGTGCCAAGTTTGGCAGCCAGACAAATTTGACGGATGGGATCCCTTTGCACGTTGTTTCTTAGTCGAACAAGGCTTGTAATTTAGATGTATGCATGCTCATATAATTGTAATCTGCTATATAAAGGAAAAGATGGAGGGTATTTTTTTCTAAATTCTTTATGTGTCATATTTTTTCTCATGTTTATCATAATATGATGTTAAGATATTCTAAGTAGGTTGTGTTGGTGAAGTTAATTATGATTAATACGTTCTTAATTTCTATTAGATAAATGGACATATTTTTTTAAATTTTTTATTGATTAAATAAATAGATATATGATTATGACATAATTCAAAACTATACACGCTTATTCCTTTTTGTTGAAAGCTCATAAGTTAAAATAATTATAAAATTATAATTTTTTAATAAGTATATCTAACATTATAATTATGTGATATTGTTATCAAGATTCAATTGTGTAGTTTTCGAGTCAAATTCATTAATCCATGTTTCATGAGTAGTGGTTCACAAGAACCCATCTCTCATGAGAATGAATAGAACACTTAGCACTTGTTGCACATCTAGGTGGTTCTCACAGTAGTGAAGCACTCAAAATTCATGGGAGGTCACCCAACCCAGTACTACTCCACCTCAAGTGTGCTTAACCATGGAGTTTCATCCAAGTTAAGCCCACTTTTCTTTCAACCCTATTTACAAACCCTTCAACAAGTGTTGTACCTTGTGAACCATTCATTACAAATCCCCAAGTAATATCATGAAATGATAAGTAGGAGATATTTCCCAAAGTAAGTCAAATTGTGATGTTGTACTATCAAGATTCAACTGTGTAATTTTTTAGTCAAACTCTTTGACCCATGTTTCATGAGTAGTGATTCACAAGAACCCATTTCTCATAAGAATGAATATAATACTTAACACTCATTTCATCTAGGTGATTCTCATAGAGGTGAAGCATCAATATTTCCCAGGAGGTCACCCATCCTAGTACTACTCCATATCAAGCACACTCAACTATGGAGTTTCCTTCAAGGTTAAGCCCACTTTTCTTGCAACCCCATTTACAAAAAAATTAGCAAGTGTTGTACCTTATGAACTATTCACTATAAATCCCATTGATCTCATCAATTTATAAGTAGGAGATAATTTCCACAACAAGTCAAACTGTGATACTACTATTAGGATTCAACTATGTAGTTTTTGAGTAAAAAATATTGACCCATGTTTCATGAGTAGTGGTTCACAAGAACCCATCTCTCATGAGAATGAATGGAACACTTATAACTCATTTCATCTAGGTGATGCTTATAGAGGTGAAGTAATGGGACTTCTTGGGAGGTCACTCATCCCAATACTACTCTAGCTCAAGTGCGCTTAACCATGAAATTTCCTCCAAGGTAAAGGAAACTTTTCTTGCAACCAAATTTATAAAACATTCAACAAGTGTTGTACTTTATGAACCATTCATTATAGATCCCATTAATCTCATCAATTAATAGGTAGGAGATATTTTCCACAAAAATTCAAACTGTGATATTGCTATCGGGATTCAACTATGTAGTTTTTGAGTCAAACTCATTGACCCATGTTTCATGAGTAGTGGTTCACAAGAGCCCATATCTCTTGATAATTAAAGGAAAACTTAGCACTCATTGCAACTACGTGATGCTCATAAAGATGAAGCACTGAGACTTCCTGAGAGGTCACCCATCCCAGTACTACTCCAACTCAAGCACACTTAAGCTTGGAGTTTCCTCCAAGTTAAAACCACTTTTCTTGCAATCTCATTCACAAAACCTTCATAAAGTCTTGTACCTTGTGAACCAATCATTAGAAATCCCCTTAAGTTCATCAATCGATAAGTAGAAGTTATTTTCCATAATAATTCAAATTGTTATATCGCTATCATGATTCAATTGTGTAGTTTTTAAGTCAAACTCATTGACCCATGTTTCTAGAGTATTGGTTCACAAGAAGCCCCCTATGATGAGAATAAATAGAACACTTAGAACTAACTTCATCTAGGTGATGCTCACAAGGGTGAAGCACTAGGACTTCCCTAGAGTTGACTCATCCTAGTAATACTCCAGCTCTAGTACACTTAACCATGGACTTTTATCCAAAGTTAAGACCAATTTTCTTGCAAATTCATTTGAAAAACCTTTAATAAGTGTTGTATCTTATGAGTCATTCATTATAAATCCCCTTAATCTCATCAATTGATAATTAGGAGAAATTTTCCATAATAAGTCAAATTGTGATATTGCTATCAGGATTTATTTATGTAGTTTTTTAGTCAAACTCATTAACCCATGTTTCGTGAATAGTGGTTTACAAGATCCCATGTCTCATGAGAATGAACAGAACACTTAGAACTTATTGCATCTAGCTGATTCTCATAGAGGTGAATTACCATGACTTCTTAAGAGGTCACCCATCCTAGTACTACTCCAAATCAAGAGCACTTAACTGTGGATTTTCCTCCAAGGTTAAGACCACTTTTCTTGCAACCATATTTGCAAAACAATCAACAAGCTTTTTACTTTATGAACTATTCATTATAAACCCCCTTAAGCTCATCAATTGATAAGTAGTAGATATTTTCCATAGAAAGTTAAATTGTGATATTTCTATCAGGATTCAACTACGTAGCTTTTGAATCAAACTCACTTACCCATGTTTCATGAGAAGTGGTTCACAAGAACCTATATCTCATGATAATTAATGGAACACTTATCACTCATTTCATCTATGTGATGCTCATAGGGGTGAGACATTGAGACTTCCTAGGAGGTCACCCATCCTAGTACTACTCTAACTCAAGCACACTTAACAATGGAGTTTCCTCCAAGGTTAAGCCCACTTTTTTTGCAACCCCATTCAAAAAACCTTGAGAAAGTGTCATACCTTATGAACAATTAGTTTAAAATCCACTTAAGCTCATCAATTGATAAGTAGGAGACATTTTTCATGCAACACATGAAATTGTGATATTGCTATCATGAGTCAACTATGTAGTTTTTGAGTCAAACTCATTGACCCATAGCTCATGGGTAGTGGTTCAAAGGAACCCATCTCTTGTGAGAATGAATTGAACAGTTAAAAATCATTACATCTAGGTGATGCTCACTAAGGTGAAGAACCAAGGCTTACTGGGAGGTTAACCTTCCCAATACTACTCCAACTCAAGCATGCTTAACCATGTAGCTTCCTCCAAGGTTAAACCCACTTTTCTTGCAACCCAATTTTTAAAACCTTTAGCAAGTGTTGTACCTTATGAATAATTCATTATAAATCCCCTTAAGGTAATCAATTGATAAGTAGGAAATATTTTCCACAACAAGTAAAATTATGATATTGCTCTGAGAATTCAATTGTGTAGTGTTTTAGTCAAACTCATTGACCCATGTTTCATGAGTAGTGGTTAAAAAGAAATTATATCTCATGATAATTAATGGAACACTTAGAAATTGTTTCATCTAGGTGATGCTCAAAATGGTGAAGCACTAGGACTTCCTGGGAGATCACCCATCCCAATACTACTCTTTCTCAAGCACATGTAACCATGGAGTTTCCTCCAAGGTTAAGCACACTTTGCATAAATCCAATTTGAAAATCCTTCAACAAGTGTTGTACCTTATGAACCATTTATTATAAATACCATAAAGCTCATCAATTCATAAGTAGCATATATTTTCCACAATAAGTTAAATTGTGATGTTGCTATCAAGATTCAACTGTGTATTTTTTGAGTCAAACTCATTGACCCATATTTCATGAGTAGTGGTTCACAAGAGCCCATCATGAGAATAAATAGAACACTAGAGCACTCATTTTGAATCTAGGTGATACTCACAAAGGTGAAGCAACGAGACTTCCTGGTAGGTCACTCATCCTAGTACTCTTCCAGCTCAAGTGCACTTAACCATGGGGTTTCCTCCAAGGTTAAGCCCACTTTTATTGCAACCACATTTGAAAACTTTCAAAAATTATTGTATCTTATGAACCACTCATTTATAAATCCCTTTAATATTATCAATTGATAAGTAGGATATATTTTTCCACAACAAGTCAAATTGTGATATTTCTATTAGGATTCAACTGTGTAGTTTTTAATGAACTCATTGACCCATGTTTCATGAGTAGTGGATCAAAAAAACCCATATCTCATGAGAATTAATGGAACCAGTAGCACTCATTTCATCAAGGTGACAGTCATAGAGGTGAAGAACCAAGGCTTTCAAGAGGTCACCCATCCCAATACTACTCCAAATAATGTGCACATAACCATGGAGGTTCCTCCAAGGTTAAGCCCACTTTTATTGCAACCCAAGTTTAAAAACCTTCAACAAGTGATGTACCTTCTGAACCATTCATTAGAAATCCACTAAAGCTCATCAATTGATAAGTAGGATATATTTTCTACAACAAGTCAAATTGTGATGTTGCTATTAGGATTCAACTGTGTAGTTTTTTAGTCAAACTAATTGACCCATATTTCATGAGTAGTGGTTCACAAGAACCCATCATGAGAATTAATAAAACACTTAGCACTCACTTCATCTAGGTGATACTCACATATGTGAAGTGATGAGTCTTCATGGTAGGTCACCCATCCCAATACTACTCCAGTTCAAGTGTGCTTAACCATGGATTTTCCTCCAAGGTTTAGCCCACTTTTCTTCCAACCACATTTGAAAAACCTTCAGAAACTATTGTAATTTATGAAACATTCATTAGAAATCCCCTTAAGCTTATCAATTGATAAGTAGGAAATATTTTTCCACATCAAGTCAAATTATGATATTTCTATTAGAGTTGAACTATGTAGTTTTTGAGTCAAACTCATTGACCCATGTTTCATGAGTAGTGGCTCACAAGAACTTTGATATCTCATGAGAATGAATGGAAAAATTATCACGCATTACATCTAGGTGATGTTCATAGAGGTGAAGCACCAAGACTTCTCAGGAGGTCACCCATCCCAATACCACTCCAACTCAAGTGTTTTTAACCATGGAGGTTTCTCCAAGGTTTACCCCACTTTACTTTCAACCTCATTTGAAAAAAACTTCAACAAGTGATGTAACTTATGAAACATTCATTAAACGTCCCCTTAAGCTTATCAATTGATAAGAAGATTATATTTTCCACAACAAGTCAAATTGTGATATTGCTACCAGGATTAAACTATGTAGTTTTTGAGTCAAACTCATTGAACCATGTTTCATGAGTAGTGGTTCACAAGAAACCATATCTCATGAGAATGAATGGAATACTTATCACTCATTACGTGTAGTTGATGCTCACATAGGTGGAGTATCAGGACCTCTCAGGAGGTCACCCATTCCAGTACTACTCCAACTCAAGCACACTTAATCATGGAGTTTCCTCCAAGGTTAAGAAAATTTTTCTTGCAATACCATTTGAAAAACCTTCAATAAGTGTTGTATCTTATGAACCATTCATTATAAATCCTTGTAATCTTATCAATTGATAAGTAGGAGATATTTTCCACAAGTCAAGTTTTGATATTTCTATAAGGATTCAACTATTTAGTTTTTGAGTAAAACTCATCGACCGATGTTTCATGAGTAGTGGCTCATAAAAGACCATATCTCATGAGAATTAATGAAACACTTAGCACTCATTTCATCTACATGATGCTCACAGTGGTGAAGCACTGAGACTTATTGAGAGGTCACCCATCCTAGTACTACTCCAACACAAGTAGACTTAAGCATGGAGTTTCCTTCAAGGTTAAACCCACTTTGCTTGTAACCCCATTTAAAAAACCTTCAGAAAGTGTTGTACCTTATGAACCATTCATTAGAAATCCCCTTAAGTTCATCAATTGATAAGTATAAGTTATTTTTCACAACAAGTCAAATTGTGATATTGCTATCAGGATTCAACTGTGTAGTTTTTGAGTCAAAATCATTGACCCATGTTTCATGAGTAGTGGTTCACAAGAACCCATCTCTCATGAAATGAATAGAACACTTAGCACTTAGTTCATCTAGGTGATTCTCATGGAGGTGAAGCACTAGGACTTCCTAGGAAAAACTTATAAGATGGGTTGAGGGAAAATATTATTCCACATCAATAAATATTAACTTAAGTTGATTTATTATATTTATTTGAATGAAAGTTATTAAATAAATAAACTATTAAAATAAATTAGAATCTAGAGATACATCCATGAAAGTGTTAACATATTCATTTAAATCGTTCATGTTTGTTTGGTCTCTTTGATATTTAAACTTAACTCTTTGAGATAAATTTATTTCTTCTAACTTCTCTTGCAACTAATAAAACTCAACCTTGATGCCTCCTAGAAATTTTAAATATATTCTTTAACTTTCATCGTTATATTGATGAACTTATCAAATGTTGACTTCTGTAGCAAGTCTGCAAATTCCTTGATCATATTTTTAGGTTAGTTTATGGTGAGGGTATACCATAGAATGTGCAAGAAAGGTCCTCTATGAACTTTTTCTTTTCTTTTCTTTTCTTGATCAACTAAGATCTTGTTCTTTCTTAGATTTTCAGTGTATTTCTTAGGAAACTTGACCCTTAGTTTTCCTATATTGGACCATTCATTAGGTTTTATCGTGTTCTTTATCCTAAAAATAGCTTCCTTATAAAATCATCATAAGGTCTAGAACTTATGGTTTGCAAAATTAGAATATAATATTACCACATGAGAACATATTTTTCAACCTTTGATTCCTTTTGATGGGCTAAACTGAATTCATTACAAATGGAGTGATAATATCTTATTTTCTTGTTGATTACATGTTCTCTGAGCCTATATAATTTCTCTCCATTATTTGGAGCTACTAAGAGGAGACCTTTTAGGTCTAGATACTAAGCATCCTTATTTAATGTCTCTTGCACAATTGGTGCTAGAGTAGAAAATAAATGGGTTCTAACAAATGATTGAGATAATTTGTTAACCATGAAAATTGAGTCTTGAGTTCTTTAAAGTATGAGGCCCAAATA
>BSBK01005837.1:322500-420654 GCA_027943335.1 Chamaecyparis obtusa | reverse complement strand
TATACATATATATACATATATATATATATAGATATACATATATACATATATGTATATATATATATACATATATAGATATATATCTATATATATATATATATAGATATATATATATATATATACATATATACATATATACATAGATACATAGATACATATATACATACATACATACATATATATATATATATATATATATATATATATATATATATATATATATATATATATATATATATAGTTTCATATACGAATATAAGTCATAAAATAATAATACACTCATAACAGTCAATAGTTTTGTTTTTTTTAAGTTTGCTGGTGTTTACTAATAGTTTCCCCTTTTTTTTTTGGAAAGGAAATCTACTAGAATGCAACTAAGAGGTATTAGTTAATATACAAACAAATATATTCCATTATTTAGTGTGCAGATTTTTAAACAATGCAATGTAAAAAAAATAAATGGAACTCTATTACACACTCAAACTTTTCTTTTTTTAAGAAAAAAATCTTATTTAACTAAAAGAAAATTAGAGGATTTTTTAAAGTTCATTTTTGTCCCTAAATCCACTCATAAATGAGACAATTTTTTTTTGTAAATTACAAATCCAAATATCATTTCAATTAAGATTTAAACAATGTTTCCCAAACACATAATAACTAAAAACTGATCCATAATTTTAGAAGTACATCAACATAGAATGACCTCATCAAATAAATGACTTATCTTATGAAAAAGAAGAACCTACATTTTCAGATTTGCAAAAATGATACTAAATGAATCTTTTTTTTTTTTTAATGATGCTTTCTCACCAATATAAACATGGGTTCCTTTAGAATCCCATTTACAATAGATAAATTTCTTTACAATATCAAGAAGAACAAGATACATCATTTATTACATTCACTAGCTTTCTTTTTCCTTTTCTTTTTTTCAAGAACTAAGCATCCAACTTCAAGTAACAATAGCTTCAAAACCTACAATACAATTATAAATGGACCATGGGAAAGCTCACCTCCCAACCAAGGCCTCTAAGATGCCACCCCCAAGCTAGGGGAACCAAGCATAGATGGGGTTACAACATCATAACCAACATACACATACTATTGAAGCAAACATTTACAAGAAAAATTCCCTCCCAAGGATTTACTCAAGAGACTCTCATTGTCCCTTACATTGGGGGTGAAGCTAGACCAAATACTATAAGGGGAGAAAACCATCTCAAGGATCATGCCCTCACAAGGCATAAAAATCAATCTTCTCAACTATTTCAAAATTTCATCCCAACTCCCTTATGGCCCTTATGGAAAACATGCCCAAAAATACTCCATTGTGCCCCCCAAAACAAATCAAATAACAATGGTTTCAAGGAGCCCATACACCTTTCTTATCCCTCTCCTCAATGAGGAGAGACTCTACACCCTTGGGTTGTCCAAATATCCTTCACCCCAAGGGCCCAAAGGCTATTCTTCCCTCGCAAGGGTGAGTGTGGCCTTGTGACTCCCCAACACAAAACACATTCAAGGAATCAAGAAACAACTACAATTAAAAGGATTTCAAAACATGTCATTCTCATCACAACACATGAAGCAAAAAAAATTACATTTTCTTTCCATTAACAAAACAAAAAGAAAGAATGAGAACCACCAACCTAGATCCCAAGCTTATGGAAGATATTTTATGAAGAGCCTCCTCTTTCCTAAGTCTCCTTTTCCAAACTATCTATGTCTCTAAGATAGAGAGTGGGTGTTCAAACTCTCCACAATGAAGAGTCACCACTAAAAAGACATCCACACATATTACCACAACCCCTAGGGATAAGGTATCATTTCTCATTGTTTGGTCTTCCCCAATCCCCTTACAAGCTTTCTAAAACTGGGCTCTTACAAAGGTTGGTGAAAAAGTGGGCAATGGACTTGCATCCTTATGGATGGTGTTCTTACCAAGACCTTGCTTCAAAATTTAATTTTTTGCCATTTTGAAAATCCATCTTTTGAAAGGGTCTTTTGGTCAACTATGGGTTTTCTTATGGTTATAATTGACCCTTACCCATAGGTATACCAAGTGGGCTAACCAAAAATGACAATTTCACACCCCTAGGCACCTTTCTAACCCCCCAAAAGCTCATGACAAGTTCAAATTCAAAATTTTATGATAAGACACTACCTCAAGCTCCCTAACAAAGAAATTCACATGGGGATCCTAAAGGAGTACCATCCTAAGTTGGTGGACAATGAATCCTCAAGTGGAACATGTCATGGCCACATGTACAGATTACAAGTGTCAAGTGACACAACACACAAATCACACATCATAGGCCACATGTCATTTCCAGTTGAGCATTCACATATACAATAATCAAATTTAAAATTTACAAACTAAATTGATACATACAAGCTCATCACATTTACAAAATAAAATATAATTATAATGAGGTTTTTTCTCTCATTAGATGCAACATTGGCTCAAATTGTATTAACATACATGTATGCTTTGGTTCCCTGATATAAACCATGGTCTAGTTCCTTGCACACTAAAGTCAAACATTAGCAGTCCAAGAAATATAAATCCATAACATACATGATTCCATAACACTCAATCTTAAAAATTCATTTAAAAAATCTCATAAACAAATTATAATTCACATAGTATAATAATTCATTTGTGAAAACATATATAACTCATCATGAAATAAAACAATTTTAACACTTAATAAAGCTCCTAGCATCATAATTGCATTAGTTATTCATTGCCTAATTAATTTGCATAATAAAATATCATCATGACATCTTAGCATTCATAAAACCATATTAATCACTAATGTAGAACCATAATGATGTCACAAGTCATCATAATAATAAACATATCATAATGTCCATCTAGCCTCTAAGCTGATAAAGTGTTCGAGATTTGCCAGCAGTCCAGTACTGACTGTATGTTTGTCATTGATGACAACATATGGAAAGTAGCATGTGTGGAAGTGATGAAGGGTGCTCCCCTTAATACCACAAACACATAACAGAAATAGAGAAATAACAACAATAATATGCAAGAATAGAAAATTGGCTTCTTATTATCTCCACAAATGTGGAATTACAAACTTTCAGATTTACAATATGCAAAGCCACATGAGCATTCCCTTACAATATTTTGTAGGACAAAGCCTTGAACTATTACCCAGATCTACTACCCAGAACTATTCTGAACTGCCTAAGACAATAATACAGCCTTCCTTATATAGACAATTTTCCACCACTTGGGAAGGTTCCAGAATTTTAGCCAATAAGGCCGACCAACTTAGAATTATTTTATTTTACATTTTATTACATCATAGTCGGCTCAAGATAACCTTTGAAACCCGAACATGAATTTTGAAGAAAATTATTTTCCGCCATTTCAGGTGGCCCAACTTTCGAAGACCATAAGTCATCACCAGTTGACCCGCTTGGCTATTATAACCCCATTTCAGAAATGCCACGAAGCACTCTACAGGCTTGACCAACGTAAGAGCCCATCACCCAAATTTTTGACCTCATCCGGGGCCTCTAAAGCCTTCAAAACTGAGTCCAAAGTTTCTGTACCCTACTGCCAATACCGAAAATCTTCAATATCTTCCAACATACACTTGATCTGGAAATTAAACTTTACTGACAGACTTATATGACCAAAATGAACCTCCAAGAAAGAAATTAGATCATTCTGAGCACATACAAAAATTACCAAAAATAGTAACTTTTCATAAATAGTAGCTCTGCACAAAGTAGCCCTTATTGAAAAATAAAAATAAAAATATTTTTGGGTGATGCAAGATTGCTCTTACACCCAGGATGCTCCTGCATCAGACACCCAGGGTAATTTGAGAAGTGACCCTGTCACGACTTAGGTGTGCAGAGGAAAACCAAGATGGTTAACCTCCTCCTTTGTTAGGCATGAGGAATCTTCAATAGGTCATCCTTTCCATTTGACCAAATACTCTTCATATGTCCTATTCCTTGTGCTTCTGCCAACACGACTGTCCAGTATGTCTTCAATCTCCTTGATATCTGAACTGGTTATTGGAATACTCCACTGTGCTGCTGCAACCTCATCCTCAACACCTCCTTCATGATACTCTGTCAAATCTGAAATGTTAAACACTGGTGAAATATTCAGCTCAGTAGGCAATTCTACCTCATATGCATTTCCTGAATCATGTTTCTTCAGTATCTTACATGGCCCAAACTTCTTCATTTTCAACTTGTTATATGTACCAACCGGAAACCGCTCCTTCCGCAAATGAACCATGACTTCATCACCAACCTAAAATTCCTTATACCTCCTTTTCTCATCTGCCTTAGCCTTATACTGTGCGTTCATCTTGGTAATATGCTTCCTCACCTCCCCATGGATGTTCTTCAAGTGTTCTGTAAAATCCTCAACTTCAGCACTACTTATTTCTCCTTTATCTATCTTTCTCAATTCAGATGCATTTCTTGGACTACTTCCATATACAATCTGGAATGGTGATTTACCAGTGCTCCTGTTGACAGAATTATTGTATGCAAATTCTGCCTGTGGTAAAATCAAATCCCATCCCGTTGGCTTATCTCCAACCAAACATCTCAGCAAATTTCCCAAACTCCTATTCACCACCTCTGTCTGTCCATCAGTCTATGGATGATGTGATGAACTAAACTTCAAATCTGTCTTCAACTTCTTCCACAATGTACGCTAGAAATATCCAACAAACTTAGTGTCCCGATCTGAAACTATGGTCTTTGGCAAACCATGAAGTCTCACTACTTCTCTGAAAAATAATTCAGCTACATGAATAGCATCATTAGTCTTCTTGCAGGGAATGAAATGTGCCATCTTTGAGAATCTGTCAACTACCACAAAAATTGAATCATGTCCCCGCTGTGTCCTCGGTAAACCAAGAACAAAGTCCATACTGATATCCTCCCAAGGCTTCTCTGGTACAGGTAATGGCTGATACAATCCTGTATTCTGCTTCACTCCTTTCACCATCTGACATACTCTGCAACTCTGTACAAACTTCTTCACATCGTGCTGCAATTGTGGCCAATAATAATTTTCACTAACCAAAGCAAGGGTTTTGTCACAACCAAAATGTCCAGCCAATCCTCCGCTATGCTTCTCCTTGATGAGATTCTCCCTCATAGAACTTCATGGAATGCACAACTGACTCCCTCTAAATAGCATATCATCTTGGATGATAAAATCTAGCCATTTCGTCTTGTCTAGAGTAACAGGTTCTGTATAAGCTCTCCAAGCTTCACCAAAATCAGGATCCTCTGGATACAAATTCTTGAGTTCCTTGAACCCAACCACTTCAATCTGCATTTCTGTCAGCAATAGTTGCCTTTTGCTAAGAGCATCTGCAACCCTATTAGACTTTCCACTCCTATGTTTCAAAACAAATGTATAACTCTGCAAAACATCGACCCATTTCAAATGCCTTTGATTTAATTTTCCTTGACTATGCAAATATTGCAAAGCTTGATGATCAGTATACAAAACAAACTCCTTAGGAAGCAGATAATGTCTCCACTTCTTTAATGCCTGAACTATAGCATAAAATTCCTGATCATAAACAGAATATTTCTTCTTAGCATCATTTAACTTCTCACTGAAATAAGCAACAGGTTTACCTTCTTGGCTCATAACAGCTCCTATTGTAGTACCACTAGCATCACAATCTACTTGAAACACCTTATTAAAATCTGGAAGTGCTAAAACTAGTTGTTCTGTAACTTTTTATTTCAACAATTGAAAACTCTTTTCTGCCCCATTAGTCCACTTAAACTCTTTTCTATCCCCTCTCATTGTTTCAGTCAAGGGTCCACAAATACTGCTAAATTTTTTGATAAACTTTCTGTAAAAGCTAGCTAGCCCATGAAAAGATCTTACCTCAGTAGCACTCCTCGGAGTAGGCCATTCAAGGATAGCATGTACCTTCTCAGGGTCCATTTTTAGACCTTCTGCTGAAACTACAAATCCCAAATACACTAACTCTTTCTTCACAAAACTGCACTTCTTCAAATTAATCAATAATTTCTCTTCTCTCAGCTTCTCAAATACCATACGAATATGCATCATATGCTCCTCCAATGTCTTACTAAAGATTAAAATATCATCTAGGTAAACAATGACAAACTTACCCAGAAATTCTTTCAGAACCTCGTTCATGAGCCGCATGAAAGTGCTCGGTGCATTGGTTAGCCCAAAAGGCATGACTAACCACTCATACAGTCCTTCCTTTTTCTTGAAGGCAGTCTTCCATTCATCTCCTTCTCTGATCCGAATCTGATGATATCCACTCTTCAGATCTATCTTTGAGAAATACACAGCTCCACTCAAATAGTCCATAATATCATCCATTCGTGGCAATGGAAACTTGTACTTGATTGTGATCTTGTTTATTGCTCTGGGACACATCCTCCATTCTCCATTCTTCTTTGGTGCTAATACCGCTGGTATAGCACAGGGACTCAGACTCTCACAGATCAATCCTTTCTGTAACAGTTCATGTACTTGTCTGTTCAACTCCTCACTTTCTGTAGGTGTCATTCTGTGTGTTGTCTTGTTTGGCAAACTCACTCCTGGGATCAAGTCCATCTGATGACTGATCTTTCTGACTGGTGGTAATCTATCAGGCACGTTATCAGATACAATATCCTGAAACTCATTCAACAAATCTGTAACTTCTACAGGAACATCTTCTACTTCCTCTTTACCAGCTTTTGGAATTAAAGCAAAACATACATGCTCATGCCTCATACCATCTAGGAATTTCCTTCCATCAACAAATGTTATTCTTGCATTACCACATACCTTTTCTTCGGTCTCCTTCAATGGCTTTAGCTTATGTTGCACTCCATCCTTTGTCAGGGAATAGGTATTCGCACGACCATCATGTATAGCACATCTGTCAAACTACCACGGTCTACCCAATAACATATGACATGCATCCATAGAGATGATATCACATAGTACCTCATCTTGGTACCTGCCGATCTTGAACTTCACTAGGCATTGTTCATTGACCATGACCTTGTGGTCATCCTGTACCCAGGCAATCTGATATGGATGTGGGTGTTTCTGTCTCTTGAGCTTTAACTTTGTCACCGTCTCTTCTGACACCAAATTTTCAGTGCTTCCACTATCAATAATCACATCACAACATTTACCTTCACACTTGCACCTAGTGCGAAATAGGCTCCTTCTTTGCTCAGGTTCATTCTCACCACTCAACAGGACTCTTCTGTTAATCAACGTTTCTCCTCTTTCAGCATCTTCAAAATTTGATGATCTGGCATCTTCATCTACATGTGCAACTCTGGCCTGGCCTTCATTTCTCCTATCCATTCTACCTTGGCGCTGAGGACATTCAAATGCCCTATGACCTTCTTCTCCATAGTGAAAACATGTTCCACGGAAGCCACCTCTTCCAGATCCTTGTCCTCTTCCCCTTCCTCTTTGATCTCTATTATTCTGATCCTGGAAGCGATTGGAATTGTTTCCTCTCTGATTCTGACTGCTACTGGCCTCATCCTTCTTTTTCGGATCTTCATTTCAGCCACCATATGACCATCCACCAGATCATCCACCGTGACCTCTTCCGTTTTGTCTGCTCTCAAACTTCTTGTTCAGCTTTTCCTCTACTTTTAGGGAAAACTGGTATGCCTCTTCAATACTGTTCATTCGAACCAGATTCAACTCCTCTTGAATGCTTGGCCTTAACCCATTAAGGTATCGGGCAACTTTCTCCTTATCAGCTTCGGCATGGCCTGTTTTGATGAGGAGTCGATAGAACTCCTCCGTATACTCCTGAACAGATCTTCCTGCTTGCTTCAAACTCTGCATTTTCTTCAGTAGGTCAAGCTCATAATCAACAAGAATGAACTGTCGCTTCAATTTATCCACCATCCGATCCCATCTCATGATTTTCTCCTTTCCCCTTCTATTTCGCTCCAACTGAATCTCTTGCCACTATATCTTCGCATGACCTTTCAGTCTGGCCTTCGCAAATTTGACCCTATCAGGATCCTCAACATCTTCATACTCAAAATATTCCTCACATTCATTGATCTAGTTGATCAATTCCTCTGGGTTAAGATTTCTAGAAAATGTAGGAACCTCAATCTTAGGTCTTTTCCCAATCTTGGAAATCACCCGAAAAAGTCTTTCTTCCTCCTGGTTCACAATTTCAACTTCTTCTTCTTGATATTCTTCTTCGGCTTCATCCTCGCTTTCATCTCTGACATTAAGATTCATTCCTCTACGAATCTCTTCTTGCAATGCTCGCACTTGTCTCTGCAGCTCTCTAACCTCAGGTGTCACAACACCAGCTCTTCCACCACGTTCCCTTCGTGGAGGTATTTTCGTGATGCATGCTAAAACCCTAGCCACGGTCCTGGTGCAAACTGCCTCACAGTCGGTGATCTATTTACACACTCAAGAACTCCTGCTCTGATACCACCTGATGAAGGGTGCTCCCCTTAATACCACAAACACATAACAGAAATAGAGAAATAACAACAATAATATGCAAGAACAAAAAATTGGCTTCTTATTATCTCCACAAATGTGGAATTACAAACTTTCAGATTTACAATATGCAAAGCCACATGGGCATTCCCTTACAATATTTTGTAGGACAAAGCCTCGAACTATTACCCAGATCTACTACCCAGAACTATTCTGAACTGCCTAAGACAATAATACAGCCTTCCTTATATAGACAATTTTCCACCGCCTGGGAAGGTTCCAGAATTTTAGCCAATAAGGCTGACCAACTTAGAATTATTTTATTTTACATTTTATTACATCATAGTCGGCTCAAGATAACCTTTGAAACCCGAACATGAATTTTGAAGAAAATTATTTTCTGCCATTTCAGGTGGCCCAGCTTTCGAAGACCATAAGTCATCACCAGTTGACCCGCTCGGCTATTATAACTCCATTTCGGAAACACCACGAAGCACTCTACAGGCTTGACCAACGCAAGCGCTCGTCACCCAAATTTTTGACCTCATCCGGGGCCTCTAAAGCCTTCAAAACTGAGTCCAAAGTTTCTGTACCCTACTGCCAATACCGAAAATCTTCAATATCTTCCAACATACACTTGATCTGGAAATGAAACTTTACTGGCAGACTTATATGACCAAAATGAACCTCCAAGAAAGAAATTAGATCATTCTGAGCACATACAAAAATTACCAAAAATAGTAACTTTCCATAAACAGTAGCTCTGCACAAAGTAGCCCTTATTGAAAAATAAAAACAAAAATATTTTTGGGTGATGCAAGATTGCTCTTACACCCAGGATGCTCCTGCATCAGGAAGTATTATGTATTAATCTTTCAGTATATGTAGCATGGACATGATATCACCATGATATCATGGGCACAGAGGTTAACTATTAGTACAGACAGTTATATAGCAGCTGGTGTCAGCAGTGTTCCTAACAGAGTTATAGGTAGTGTTCTGTGTATGGTTGTCCGTACAGCTATCATGGAGCCTTGTGCACTTGGATATATGTTGAAGACATTTTAGTGATGTTTTAGTTATGGACACATAGTCTGTTGATGAGTAGAAGTGAAGTTATGTAGTTGCTATTTGCCAACAATAGTTTCTTGTGTTTATTCAGAAGAGCCAAAAGAGATTTTATTGGTTCATGAGTTGCACCTATCTTTAGGGTATGTGCCCTTGGATTTAATCTTAGGGGAGATTTATTGATGTTCGGTTAAGAGTGCATGAGTTAATTCATCTTAAAAAGAAAGATCCAATTATTTTGATAGAGCCAATAGTGTTTAGCATACATCTACAATTATATTCTTGGACAGGTCCCCAAATGTGTTGCATGCATAGTAGAGCCGAAAAAATGTTTTTTAGAGTTTTTTATGGTTTCTCTAATATGATTTCAAGGTGGTTCTAATAGGTTGACTTGATTATATCATTTAGAGGAAAGATATTAATAGGCAGTCATTTGTGATTGTTGAAGTGTGGTTCATAGTTGATTAAGCAAAGCAAAACAGAATGTGTGAAGTGTTGAGCCATCAGAAGAAGGTCTATGTGACCAAGTAAAGTACTTGTTCTATTCATTGGAACTGATCTAGATAGTAGGTCAAAGCATAGTCCACCAAGATCTAGATGTAGTGTGTATCTATTAAATAGAAGGTTGTAGCCTTCACCCCTTTGAGCAGTGTGCTCTCAGATAGTGCATCCTCTCCCCTAATAGGGACAATTAGAAAAGACTCCTAACAGGGTCCGACCCTTCACCAGGTCTACTATACTTAATATATTGTAAAGAAAATCCTAACAGGGTTAAGGATCTTCTAACAAGAATCATAATACACTAGTACAAAATATTAGTGGGTATAAAGTTCCATCGGGGTTTTTACCTATTTGGGTTTCCCTATAACCAAAATATTGGTGTTGTGTTCTTATTTTCTTTCATTGTGTTTATGCTTAATGTTTAAGTATACTTAATTGAATAAAGAAATGAATCTTGTAGATAACTAATTCACCCCCCCACCTCTCAGTTATCTCTTGGGACTATTCCTAACAATTGGTATCAGAGCCAAGTGCCTCTGAGATAAAGTTTAACAACTTGAGGTTGATCAGATGACATACTTTAAGAAAGAAAGTCCTAAGTTCGATGGAGAGAATTATCTTGATTGGAAGAACAAGATGGTGACCCATTTGTAGTGCATTGATTTTGAAGTTTTTGATGTGACTATCAAAGAATCCAAGATACCTACCCTAGAAGACCTTGCACAAGATGATGCTAGTGATAAGAAAAAGGAATTTTTTCATTAGAATTCTATTACTAAAGAAGCCCTTATCAGCGCCCTATCTGATGGTGAATTTTTAGAAATAAAAAAGGTAGATACAACCCATAAAATATGGAAGCACCTAGAAGACATATTTGAAGGAGACAAACAAGTAAAGGATGCACACAGAAAGACATGGAAGAAGAGATAAAATTCATTAGAGATGCTTCCTAAAGAAAACATCAGAGCTTATAATCAGAGGATAAATGAAGCAGTTGCTAGAATCAGAAACAATGGTGGAGAGATTTAAGAGGAGGACATTATGGATAAGTTAATGACTAATCTCACTCCCGAATATGAAAGAAAGATTAACATCCTTGATGAGACCATGCATCTTACATCTAATTTCAAGAGAGAGACCTTGATCAGAAAAATCTTAGCTTTTGAGATTTCAAGATTAAAGATAGAACCAAAGAGTGAAATAGCCTTCAAAGAAAAAGTTCATGGTAAGAAATCTGCAAACACTTCTAGTAATTTTGATGATGATGAAGAAGAGAAAACACTAGATGATTTCATTGCTATGATTTCCAAAAGAGAAAAGAAAGGAAAAGGAAAATATGAAGGTCAGTTATCATTCAAGTGATTTTCATGTAATAAGATTGATCACTTTGCATCTAAGTGTCCTTGTAGAGCTAGAAAGTTCAAAAAGTATTACAAGCCTAAGTATTCTAAGGAATTCTACTATGATGGAGATGGAGTTTCAGATGAGGAACCTGGTGAAGAAGAAATTGGATTCATTTCTATTATAGAAAAAATGAATAACAAGAAAAATCATAAAGATGATAAAAAGGAACAAGAGCTAGCATTGATTTCACAAGTTGACATAAGGACAGATTGGATCATAGACAGTGGTTGTTCACATCACATGACAGGTGATAAAGGTAGGTTTGTTCATTTAGACAAATACAATGGTGGTATGGTCAGATTTGGAGACAACACTCCTAAACCAATAGTTGGTAGAGGATCCATCACTTTGGATGGAAAGAATAGTACTAATGGTGTTCTTTATGTTGATGGTTTGAAACATAACCTTTTCAGTGTTGGACAGTTACTTGGAAAAGGCTATCAGTTGGAGTTTGAATATGAAAAATGCATCATTAACAACAAAGATGGTGTTATGATTGCATCAGGCTCAAAGACAAGAGGTAATGTTTTTCAACTCAATTTAGAAGCAAGTTGTTTTGTTGCTAAAGTTGATGATAGTTGGTTGTGGCATAAAAGACTATGTCATATCAATTTTGATAACATAGTAAAGATAAGAAATGTAAAGGCAGTAAGAGATCTACCTAGCATAGCAAAGCCAGTTGATACTATATGCAAGGAATGTGTGATGGGAAAGCATGTGAGAAATTCATTTAGGAGCAAGTAGAATTCAGTAGAGAACAAGTTGGATCTGATTCACACAAACCTATGTGGTCCAACTCAAACGAGATCATACTATGGTGAAAGGTATTTCATTTTGTTTGTTGATGATTATACTAGAATGATGTGGGTTGCATTCTTGAAAGATAAGTCAAAAGCTTTTGAGAAGTTCAAAATATTCAAAGCTAAGGTTGAGAATGAATCTGGACTAAAGATAAAATGTTTGAGGTCAGATAGAGGAGGATAATTCACCTCTATGAATTCTATGAGTACTACAAAGAACATGGCATAAAGAGATAGTTAAGTGCACCTAAAAACCCGTAGACAAATGGAATTGTAGAGAGAAGGAATAGGATCATCCTTCATACAGCACACACCATCATGATAGAAGGAAAAGTTGCACACACCTATTGGAGAGATGTGCTCAATACAATAGTATATACCATCAATAGAATTCAATTAAGGCCAGGCGCTGACTAAACACCATATGAGCTATGGTTTGGTAATGTTCCCACAGTAAAATACTTCAGAATATTTGGAAGCAAGTGCTACATCAACAGGGATGAAGCAGCAGGCAATTTTTGTGAGGCCTCACCCTAGAACCATCATAACTTCTCCATTATAGTTATGGTAGACCTAGTAATTGGCTTAATGTTTTGATTAGCTTAGTAGGTTTTACTCTTTTACACAAAGATTTGATTACAGTAGATGAGAGTGCATTACATTTTATTATGCTTTCTATACTCACAATGTTGACTTTATGATACATTAGGACTGACATTATGATGGTTGATTTGGATGAAATATTAATGTGCAATTAAGGAATTTATGTCAATATGAGTTGTTAGGAAAATTTAAAACAAACAATCAAGAAATGAATTAGGTTGAGATGTGTAGTTCATTTCGGGTAAAATGTTAGGTGATGAGTTATTGATGACTATTTTATGATATAAATATGAATTCTAATTTATGGTTATTTTGATTAATGAATGTTGGGGTGAAGTGATGAATTTTATACGCTTATGTAAGTAACTAGGAAATGGAGATTTGATTCGATGATGATAAGATGAGATTTCTATTTTGGATCGAAATGTTAATCACTTGGGAGAAGTTTAGGAGTGTCATGATGACATTCAATTTCAACCGAATTAGATATGAAATATGCTACATGCTTAATTTAGTGAAGAAGTGATTATTTCATGATGAGTTGTATAGATGAATGATTATGACATCCTGATAATGTTTATTTGCAATTAAAATTATATATGTATGCAATGTTTATGTTTTGAAATTAATTTAGCAATGAATTAGGTGCTTCATGATGAGTTGTATGTATGTTGTAGGTGATTAAATTATGTCATGTAATTTATGAATTGTCGGATGAATTGACTCAGTTATTAATGATATGCATTTACATGTTTATTTTTTTTATTTCCTTGGACTATTGATATTGGACTTGAGTGTGCAGGGAAGTAGGCCAAGGTAAATTCGGGGAAACATCACAGGGACATATGTGAAAATTCAGTTAAGCCAAGGTTGCTTCTAGAAAGAAGCTAAAAACTTCATTGTAATTGTGTTTTATTTGTGAATGTGTGATGCATGATTGTATTTGATTTTTATGTTTAAATTGTAAGTGTTATTTGTGTGAATGCCCAAGTGTACATGACACATGGCTTGTGATGTGTCTTTTTGGTTGTGTCACTTGACACATGTGTTGTGATCATGTGGCCATGACATGTCCACTTGGGGATTGGTTAAACACCAACCTAGAAAGGTACCCTTTAAGATCCCCATAAGAATCACTTGGTAAGGGAGCTAGAGGTTTTGTCATATCATAGATTTTCGGATTTGAGCTTCACGTGAGATTTTAGGTGGCTTAGAAGTGTCTAGGGAAGAGTTTAAACATATCTTAGTGAGCTCACTTGTTATACCTATGGTTAAGAGGTGTTTTTAACCATAGAACAACCCCTTGTTGACCATAGGACCCCTCCAAAATTTGGATTTTCAATATGGACGAAAATCCACTTTTGAAACATGTGCATGGGTAGAGTTTTCAACCAATTAAATTGAAAGTCTTTGAATCAACTTTTTGGACTACCTTTTTGGAAACCCATTTTTAGAAACTTTGTAAGAACTTGGGAAGGTCATCCAATTGGAAGGAAATCTCATCCCTAGGAGAGTGTGTGGAGGCCTTTTTAGAGGGCCCTCTTCCTTTGGAAAAGGTTGACACCCACTCTCTAGATTTGGAGAATAGCTAAATTGGAGAAGGCTTTGGAAAAGTGGATAGCTCTACTACAACTATCTTCCATTAAGAATTGGACTCTAGTTTGGTGAAACTTCATTCTTACTCTCTTGTTTTGTTATCATGTTGAGAGGCAAAATGCCCTCTTGTAAGCTAGTTCTTGTATGCAAAGATCTTGCTATTCCTTGCATTGTATGTGTGAGCTTAGTGTTGTATTAATGGAGGAATTTTTGGTTATATGTTTGTTGTAGAATTTATGTTCTTGAGTTGTGAAAATTTTATTTCTTTGTAGATGTAAGATAATCATGAGTTTGTAGTAAGCATGATTCTTGTTTTGACAATGTGTAGTTTCATTCTTTTGTTCTTGATGTTTTTGTTCTATTATGTGTTGATGAGATTTTTGAGGGAGTTCTCATGGCCAAACTCACCCTTGGGAGGGAAGAGTAGCCATGAGGGTGAAGGGAATTTATTGGGACAATTTAGAGTGCAGAGTCTCTCCTTGGGAAGGAGAGGGATGCATGCATGGAAGTTATGGGCTCTGTGCAGCCATCTCAAACTTTGTTTTGTAAAAAATGGGGGTCATAAGGAGTTGTGAAGAGTATGTTTTGTGGAGATAATTATGTGATGAGGAATCCAAGTGATGGCTATTCCTCATCAATGAGATGTGCTTCTCCTCTTTTTGGGTTCCACCTTCACCCTTCATGAGTCTTGTTGTGACTCTTGTAAGAACCCTTGGGAGGGAAAATTTTGTGTTTGTTGTTTAATGATGTAGTGTTGTGGATTTCTTGTTTGTTTTTCTTGTCTTGTGATGTTTCCCCAAGCTCGGGGGTGGCTTCTTTGAAGCCTAGGTTGGGAGGTGAGAACTCCTTGGCCTTTGCATTGTGTCTAAATTGCAAGATTTTGGAGCCTTGAAGACTTCTTGGATGGAGATGTAAACTTGTGATATTAAGGATGTTTTCATGTTGGAGTTGGAACACCATTGTATTGTGTATAGTTTCATTGTATGGACATCTTGAGATATCTTTGAGTTAATGTAATTGTAATGGAGTTGATGCTCCAAGTTTATAGTTGGTATCCAAGTCTTGTATTTGAAATAAGTTGGTGTAACTCATCTTTGAAGAAGTGTATTGGTTTTCCCTTTGAAAGATTCATGTTCCCTTATGAAAATAATGTAGATTGCATAAAGAAATTGCTATTGTTTAAGAAAGATATCATGATATCATAGTGTTATTTAAGCTTATAGATGTTTATGATTCAAGAAAGATATCATGATTACTCACCAATGATTAAAGAACCTAGACCCTACACTAGTGAGACAGTTATTGAAGAAATGTTTGACAATATTGATGTGTTATTCAATGACCTTGAGACAAGTGAAGAAGAAACTCCTAAGGCTAATAAGTCAGCATCACCTAAAGTTCCAAAGTTTACATCAAGAAATCATTCCAAGATAGACATCATTGGAGATCAGAGCGGCAAAGTCTTAATAAGGTCACAAGCAAAGAACTCAGCTAGCAGTGAAGCAGTATGTTTACTATCTCAGATTGAACCTTTAAGTGTTGAAGATGCATGCAATGATTCAGATTGGCATGATGTTATGAAAGAACTTGATCAGATTGTTAAGAATGACACTTGGGAATTGGTTCCAAAACCTAGTGATAAGAATGTGATTGGAAAAAAGTGGATATTTAGAAACAAGATGAATGAAGATGGTACAGTAGTAAGAAAAAAATCAAGGTTAGTATGTAAAGGATATGTACAAAGAGAAGGCATTGATTATTCAAACACATTTTCACATGTGAGTAGATTAGAAGCTATTAAGTTGTTTCTATCTTATGCTACAGTCAAAAACTTCAAAGTTTATCAGATGGATGTCAAGTCAGCATTCCTAAATGGAGATTTGAAAGAAGAAGTTTACATTGAGCAGCCAAAAAGATTCACCTTATCAGACAAACCTGATATGGTATGCAGATTGAAAAAGGCCCTCTATGGACTTAAGCAAGCCCCTAGATCATGGTATAAGAGACTAGATGGATATCTAACAAAGATTGGATTCAAGAAAGGAGTAGCAGATTGTAATCTATTCATTAGAGAGACATCTAAAGGTTTACTACTTGTAGCTATATTTGTTGATGACATTATCTTTGGAGGTAATGACAAAATAAGTGCAGAATTTGCCAAAGAAATACAAAATGAATTTGAGATGAGTATGATTAGTCCTATCAAATACCTTTTGGGACTAAATGTGCACCAGATAGAAAGAGGAATTTTTATTAATCAATCAAAATATGTGAAAGAGATACTGAATAAATTCAAGATGGTTGATTTCAAGCCAGTAGGAACCCCTCTAATCACTGGATGCAAGCTTACAAAAGAAGATGACTCAATAGAAGTAGATATAACATTTTATAAGTCTATGATTGGTAAACTTATATATCTTACTCAGACTAGACCTGATATTTAGATACTTGTAGGGCACTATAGATTATGGTCTATGGTATCCTAATTCAGAAAATGTTGAGCTTCATGTGTACACTGATACAGATTGGGCAGGATGTGTTGATGATAGAAAGAGTACTTCAGGTGGAGTAGTGTTTCTTGGTGATAGACTTGTCACTTGGACAAGAAAGAAACAAAATTGTATTTCTCAGTCAACAACAGAAGTGGAGTATGTTGTAGCAGTCTTGAATTGTTCCACAATTGTTTGGATCAAGCAGATGATAAAGGATTTTGTAATTTAGATTGATTATCCTATTGTTATTCACTATGATAACACTAGCACTACTAATATGTCAAAGAACCATGTGATGCATGCAAAGACAAAGCACATTGAGATCAAGTATCACTTCCTAAGAGAGAAAGTGGCATAGAAAGAAGTCAAGTTGGACTATGTGAGTACTAAAGATCAGTTGGCAAATATATCCACAAAGCCTTTATCTAAGGATATTTTTTAGTATCTCAGGGAGAAGTTGGGAGTAATTCCCTTCCTTGATTCTTCTTAGAAGAAGGAAGGAAAGGCATCAGTCCTTAGGGACTAATGGAAGGTTGACTACTCTACCTCAGGATTTGTACTAGTGCTTAAAATGAATGGAGCCCTTTGCCATTGATGTCAAAGGGGGAGTAATATACAAAGTCATGAAAAACACAAGTAAAAAGAGGAGTAATATACTAAGGGGGAGTAGCATTCAGTTATGACAGTAGTTCAGTTGATGAACTGGAAAATATTGCAGCAAATGTAGGATTCATCTTTGGGGGAGTTTTTTAGAGGAAATGGAGAATGTTATAAAATTAATTTTCATTTGGGTTGGTGGTGGTTTTTCATTCAACATGTTGCCATCAATGCCAAAGGGGGAGATTGTTGGAGATTTGCTAGCAGGCCAGTACTGACTGTATGTTTGTCATTGATGACAACATATGAAAATTAGCATGTGTGGAAGTCTTATGTAGTAAGATTTTAGTATATGTAACATGGACATGATATCAGCATGATATCATGGGTGCAGAGGTTAACTATTACTACAGATAGTTATATAGTAGCTGGTGTCAGCAATGTTCCTGATAGAGTTATAGGCAGTGTTCTATGTATAATTGTTTGTATAGTTATCATGGAGCCTTGCCTTCTTGGATATATGTTGAAGACATGTTAGTGATGTTTTAGTTGTGGATGCATAGTCTATTGATGAGTAGAAGTGAATTTAAGCAGTCACTATTCGCCAGCAGCAGTTTCCAGTGTTTGTTCAGAAGAGCTGACAGAGATTTTATTGGTTCATGATTTGCACCTATCTTTAGGGTATGCACCCTTGGATTTAAGCTTAGAGGATATTTATTGATGTTTATTTAAGAGTGCATGATTTAATTCAGCTTACAGAGAAAGATCTAGTTGTTTTGGTAGAGCTGACAGTGTGTAGAGTACATCTACAATTATATTCTTGGACAGGTCCCAGAATGTGTTGTGTGCATAGTAGAGCTGACAAAATGTTTGTTAGAGTTTGTTATAGTTTCTCAAATATGATTTCAAGGTGGTTCTAATAGGCCAACTTGATTATATCATTTATAGGAAAGTTATTTATAGGCAATCAATATTGATTTCTTAAGTGTGGTTCATGGTTGATTAAGTAGAGTAGAGTAGAGTGTGCTATTCATTGGAATTGATCTAGATAGTAGGTCAAAGCGTAGTTCACCAAGATCTAGATATAGTGTGTATCTATTAAACAAAAGGTTGTAGCCTTCACCCCTTTGAGCATTGTTCTCTCAAACAGTGCATCCTCTCCCCTAACAGGGACAATTGTAAAAGACTCCTAAAAGGGTCCAACCCTTGACCAGGTCTACTGTACTTAATATATTGTAACGCAACTTCTAATAGGGTTAAGGATCTTCTAACAAGGATCATAATACACTAGTACATAATATTAGTGGGTATCAAGTCCCACTGGGGTTTTTACTTATTTTGGTTTTCCCATAACCAAAATATTGGTGTTGTGTTCTTGTGTTCTTTCATTGTGTTTATGCTTAATGTTTAAGTATACTTAATTGGATAAAGAATTGAATCTTGTAGATAACTGATTCAACCCCCCACCCCCCCACTCTTAGTTATCTCTTGGGACTATTCCTAACATAAAGTCTTTAAGATAAAGTGTCTAAAACCCATAATGCATCAAAATATAGTGTCAAATAAGTCTATCTCAAATTTAGAAACTGAAAAGCTATGATGGGTTTGGGGTGAGCCCTCACATGTTTCACAAGATTTTTTTGAGGTCACATGTGATGGAAGAAGAGATTTTAAAAGTGGCTATGTACCTTAATGGGTGGAGATGAAATATATAAGAGGAAATTTGTCTCCTAAGTCCTAAGACTATAGAATAATGCTATCAATTATCCCTAAAGGTGGAGGACAATCTTAAAAAGAAACATGACTCAAGAAGTAGGGGAAGAGGTAGAGGGAGACATGGTAGAATTTAGAGAGGAGGCTTTTGAGGAAGGAACTTGGAAGCAAGAACCCAAGGTGAGTCCAAGATCATAGAGAACCAAGGAGAATCAAGCAACATTAGATAGGGTTACAACATAGGAAGAGGCTCTAATAACAACTCAAGTGCAAGATACAATAGTCAAGGAAGAGGATCTTATTTCTCATCTATGAAATACTATAACTATCACCAATATGGACACCCTACATATAGGTGTCCAGAAAAGAGCTCATCATCTCAAGGAGGAGAGAAGAGGGTAAATTTTGTTTAAGAAGAGCCTTCAAGAAGCAAGATGGAAAAGGTAACATTGGATTGAGAGATAGAGGAGAACTTAATGATTAGAAGAAAAATCATAAAAGATCCCATCAAAGAGGAACCAATTCAAAGAAGGTCCTTGTTCAAAGTGAAATGCAAGATTCTAGGTAAAGTTTTCAAAGTTATCATAGATTCTAGTTCTAGTGATAACATCATTTCCATAGAAGCAATCGAAACTCTTAAATTGCTAAGAATCCCTCATACTAAACCTTACAGAGTTACTTGGTTGAATAAAGATCAACATGTTCTAGTTAATGTGAAAGCTTGGGTAGATTTCTCTATAGGGAGACACAAGGACAAGATGTTGTGTGATGTCTTGACCATGGATTCTTGCCATCTTTTGTTCGAAAGAGCTTGGCAAATAGATCGATTTATCATACATGATGGGGCCAAGAACTCGTATAACTTCAAGATTCAGTCAATCTTAGAAGAAGGGGAAGTGAATAAAGGAGGTCCTAATATATTCTTAGCGAGGGAGAAGGAGTTTGTGAAGACACTAGAAGAAGCATATGGAGTAGGCTTTTCCTTATTATTGAAGCCTAAGGATGAAAGGGTAGACAAGAAATAAAACCTACCTTTAGAGGTACAAGATTTTCCCCAAATGTACAAGGATATTGTTAGTGATGCTAAACCAGCTACCCTACCCCCTGAGAGAGCCATTATCATCAAATTGACTTTAGAATAGGAGCCTCAATCCCTAATAAATCAGCCTATATGATGAAAACACAACAAAATACTGAAATTGCTAAACAAATCCAAGAGTTTCTTGACCAAGCCTTGATTAGAAAGAGAATAAGACCATGTTTTATTCCCATAGTCTTATCCCAAAATAAAGGTGGTAATTGGATACTTTGTATTAACTATAAGGCCATAAATAGGATTACCATAAGGTATAGGTTTCCTATCCCTAACATTGAAGACCTAACGAATTGCTTATGAGGATAAAAGTACTTTTCAAAGAGGGACCTTAAAAGTGGATACCACCAAATAAGGATCAAGAGGGGAGATGAGTGGAAGACAACTTTTAAGACCACTAAAGGACTCTATGAGTGGCTTATTGTGCCATTTAGGCTACCTAATGCTCCAAGCACCATTATGATATTAATGAATGAAGTATTGAAAGAATTCATAGGGAAAGGGTTTTTGTGTACCTAGATGACATATTGGTGTTCGGTAAAATAAAGGACAATCATCTCAATCATCTACAAATTGTAATGCAAAGATTGTCTGAGGAGAAGTTGACAATTCAATTGGAAAAGAGAGAGTTCTTAAAGAAAGAGTTAGTGTACCTTTGCCTTGTGATCTTTGAAGGGAATTGGAAGATGGACACCAGCAAGGTGGAAGAAATCTTTAAATGGCCTACACCTATGTCTACTATAGAGATTAGAATTTTTCATGGCCTAGCACAAATTTAAACAAAATTTATTAGGCAATTCAGTGAGATATGTGCACCTATTTTGGATACCATCAAGAGAGGTATGAATATGAAATTTCAGTGGAATGAGAAAGTTCACAAGGGGTTTGAAACCTTGAAAAAGAGAACAGACACCCAACCAATACTAGTACTACATAGTTTTGATAATCTCTTTACTATGGAATTTGATGCCAGTCCCACTGCCATTGGAGAATTCCTCAGTCAAGAAGGAAGACCAATGGCCTTTCATAGTGAAAAGCTAAGTGATGCAAAGACCTAGAGTTATATTCACTAGTACAAGTATTAATGAAATAGAGACACTATATCCTCCATAAAGAGTTTGTGGTAAACACTGACAACCAAGCCATGAGCTTCCTTAACTCACAAGATAAACTAAGTCACAAGAATATGAAGTGGGTGGAATACATCCAAGACTACACCTTTTGTTATCTCTATTGAGCATTTAAGGTTGTCATTAGTATCAAAGGTTTGTATAGATATCGGTCGGTCACTTACATTGAGCCAATCTGTAACATGAAGCAGAACAGACTAGTCGGTAAAGCATATATACCAAGTAGAAAATAGTCTACTGAGCACCAATAGACATAGACACCGATAGACAATAAACACCGAGTATCACAGTATACACCAAGTAGTTCACACAGTGTTTACCGAGGATCACAAAAAATGGCATAGTAATCTGAAATGGCACATACTTCTATGCAATGGTTACAATGGTTCATAAAATGTTTTACCAAGATCGAGGAATATTTAATGTGATGATATTCATTAAATGCAATGTATATCTTTTGTAATGGTTGATCTAGGTTATTATTGTACACTGTAGATCTTAGGGTTATGACTATGTTATGTAAACTAATTTTGTTAAAGTGGAAAAATAGAACACTATATATTTGTGTGTTTGCATCATTTTTGGTGTGAGCTAATATATGAATCACGGAGCACTTGAAGCAATTTCCTAACTTCAAGTCTATCATTTAATAGAGAAGAACCGAGTACAGAGGAATTCAGATTTTGTAGAATTAGTAGAAGCTACTGAGAAGTTTAGAGGAGAGATTCATCACAAGTAAGGTGATATTTTATCAAAGATTATAGATCTGTATTAGACAATTGAGTTGTCAAAAAACAGATAATTACCTATTGCTTTTTAACAATTGTAATAGAGTTTTGGATAAAATCTCTTAACAAAGTAGACTTAACAATCTTATGTAAATCTCTTAACCAAGTGCACACTTCATTAGTGTTGTTAAAATCCTATAGCTAGGTAGATCTAGTTGATCTAACATGTCACTCCTAATAGGGTGAGATCACCAAAAGTGATCAAAACTTGTAGCCCTAACATGCAAACCTTTTCTATCTATAGTAGTGAAGAATTTGTGGGTGTCATCCCCATCATAGTTTTTACCTTCTAACAAGGGTTTCTATGTTACCAAAATACTTGTTTCATGTGATTGTCATATTGATGTCATGTTGTTTACTTTCATAAGTTAAATGAATGATTGATACATGTAGTTAGATTCAAGTTGTTTTGGTCGGTTATTACTATTTACAATTACATATCAGAAAGGTTTACAAGTAAAAATTTTTGAAGGCACTGATTCACCCCTCCCCTCTCAGTACCTATCTCTCCTAATTCCAACAATTGGTATCAAAGCTCAGTTCTCTTATTGAACAGCTTAACCACTAAAGGGTAAAGATCTAAGTCATGGAGAGATACAAGCTTGACAAGACTATTGAGAATTAGAAGATACAAATGCAAATGACTATTGAATAGTACAAGCAAGCCAAGGAAGGACTAAAGAAATTACTAGTTGAAAGAAAGAACCTAGCTACTCTACAAATTGAGATCGGTTACCATGAAAAACCTATTGATGAAATGTTCGAGCATATTGGATGTAGCTTTGGAAGAATAATCACTAATTTATTTGAAAAAAATCAAAATTTAAGTGATCAAGTGAAAGCACTACAAATCGGTCAAGAATCTCAGATGGTGAGAATGGTAGAAACAATGAACAAAGAAAAACAAGCCAAGCAAGAAAGGAATCTGGCTATTGATGACCGAAGATAGATGACTAAATAAATTCAAGCTAAAGAGAGTGGGATACAGAGACTCACTGATCATCATTTCCAAGTAACTAATCAAATGATGATTGTAAATCAAGAGATAAACCAAGTGAATGGAGAATTGTCAAGAAAACTAGAAGATGTTGCAAGATTTAGAGAAGAGAATGAGAAGTTAAGAAATGAAGTGAAAAATCAACAGCAACAAAATGAAATGAAGCAACTTGTTGAGGATAGTTCCAAGAAGATTGATGATTTCTTGTCTAATCAAAGAAGATTTGGGGGTAGAGCTAGAATAGGCTACACTGGCGAAGGAGAATCATCACAACAAGCTGAACAAGTCAACATCAGTCAAAATTAGAAACCTAAAGTGTTGACATGTTATCACTGTGGAAAACTGGGACATACATCTAATGTGTGTAGAAGAAAAGCACAAGGTAAACCTCCTATCACTCCTAAGTTTCATGGATATTGTTACTACTGTGGTAAGTTTGGACATCCTGCTTATGAGTGTAGAGCTAAGGAAAATGATCTTGCTAATAATACCACTATGGAGAAAATATGCTATACTTGTAATAAACATGGACACACTACATGAGAGTGTAAGGCTAAGATGAAGCAAGTATGGACTCCTAAGCAGAAAACACAGTGAAAGCCCTATCAACCGAAGAGACAAGGTAACTCTTATGTTTTGGATTATAATACATGAGCTAACTACATTGCTTGTGGTAGATATGGACACATTGCAGAAAATTATTACAGAAAGAGTCGGATTGGAAAATCAAGAAGCTGGACAAGCACTCAAATGCCTTGTATGTATTATCACAAGGTCAGTCATTTAAGAAAGAATTATAGAGACCGAGCACCAGATGAAAACCATATATTTGAGAGTGGATATACTATCACAGATATCATGAAGCTAAGGAACACTATGTGGAAGAAGGCATCTAATGAGAATGTTGAGTCAAGTAATGTTGTCGGTGCAACCTCTTCCAATGGATTGGGTGACATCAGTACCTCCACTTAAGATGAAATAGGTATGTATGGGACTGACATTTTAAATGATCACATTTTACATATAGTTCCTTATGCATGATGTACTTATACCAAATCAGCATGGATAAAGATGCACTTTGCTTTAGATGTCATGAGATAAAAATGTTATATAGATGGTGAAAGAGAGATCGAGAGTTGGTTAGCCATTGGTAATCACTAGCTAAGGTTAATCGAGCTCATGTACCAACTGATGAAGAAATTCTATGTTAACCGAGCGGATGAAAATTTTTAGTTGTCACTGAGCTGATAGTTATTTTGTATCGAAAGTTAGGTCAAGCATTTATTGCATGAAATTTCAAGTGGGAATATCGAAAAGTCTATAAATACACGAGAACAAAGTTCATTTTTAGATTGTGATTTCAAAGATCAAAGAATTCAAAGAGTAGAGTTCAAGCTAAAAGTTTTTTAGAAGGATTCAAGGCTACTTTAGATCGAACTGACATCACTTTTCATGATACCAAGTAAGTTCATTTGCTATCAAACACTTTTTATCTTGCTTCTTGTCGCAACCCTAGAATCGATTTATGGCATCTACATCGTTTGCAAGTAAATCACAAAGTGTTGAGGAGGAAGTTAATCTAATCATTAGGGAAAATTTTGATGAACCTAAGTTTAAGCCACATCACAAGGTCGCAACACAAATAGATACAATGGGTGCTTTTTCGAGCATACTAGAAAGGGTTTTATTGACAGAAGATGTAAGATCAAATATTCATTGCAAAATCAGAGAAGTTGGAGATTTTGAAACTATAGCAGCATATCAACAACTCTGTGGCCCGATGGAAGATTGAAAATAGATCACAAGAGGATTGAGGAATTGGGGTTATCATGTTTTATAAACTTTCCGTAATCATTTAAACTAATTGGATCAAAATTATTTTGAGTAGATATTATGATGATAGATTTTGGCTAGATAAATCGATTGAGGTCAATAAGAAAATGATTAGTAGGGTTATTGGGCTCCCTACAACCGACAAGGCTAAGGCTTTCCATAGTTCATCATGATCAGATGTTAAGAAATATACTGGAGCATAATGGAATGGTCGGGCACTAAATATTTTGACAATAAAAGACCCAGTAGTCAAATTTGTAGCACATGTGATTGGGTACAAATTATTTCAATTGAGCAGACTCAACAGCACACCCTACACCACAGTAGACATGGGGCACAAAATTGTAGTAAAAGGTCACCAGGTTGATCTTGTCGAGGTACTGTTTCATCAACTTTAAGAGAATATGAAGACCATAAGGGAAAATAAGTCTAACACATGTAAGTTTGGATCACTACTTGCTTGCATATTTTTCTATCTGCAAAATTATGTACCTAGCACCAGTAAAGAAAATTGGAAACCTGATATGCCTTTAACAAAATAGATCAGTGAAATGATGAATAAGTTAGGAGATACATTGAATATAGAGTTTAATGCATACTTCAAAGAGTTTTAGTCTAAAATGCATAAAAGAAGTAGAATTCTGAGGGAATTAGTTCAAAAATTTGAGCATGATATATGTTTTGTAGTCAACATAGATTATACATTGATAAAAGTAGTTGAACCTAGGATAAAATGGTTGGCACCAATGGGATATGAAATGAACCATGATTTTGCACTAAAATCTATTAATTCACTTCTTGCACTACCAAAAGATCCCATTGCCACTAGGTTCAGAGTATATGAAGAGGCCAAATCTAGAATTTCAACAAATATTGAGATCGGTAAAATTACTAGAAAGGTAAAGAAGATGAAGAAAAATCTCACTGCTAAATATGGAGATGGGTCTGAGACATCTAAAGGGACACCGGTTGAATAGGAAACTGAAGGTCAGTTACAGTTGGCTGAAAAACCATATGATAGTGAGGAGATCGAGTCTGATAAAGAAGAAGATCCCACACCGGTTCCTCCACCTGAAATTCCTATAAAGAAGTAGTCACTTGTACATGAAGGTATAAAGACATGATTGTCAACTACAGCACCACCAACTGATAAGGAATAAGTAGAGAAAGTAACAAAAAGGAGAGAAGCTACACCGACAAATAAATATATCAAGAGAAAGAACAAGGTTGTAGCTTAGGTACCAAAGAAAAGGAGAAAATAATTCATAAGAAATAAAGATCTTGAGGAAACTGAGATTGAAGATAATGTCAATCAATTCAAAGTGGTCAGTAACAAGGAAAAAATAATAGATGAAATCATTGAGGAAATAATTGAACATGGAGACCTCACTGATCCCTTACTAGATAGATTTGACAAGATGT
Source organism: Chamaecyparis obtusa (assembly GCA_027943335.1). Lineage (NCBI taxonomy): Eukaryota > Viridiplantae > Streptophyta > Pinopsida > Cupressales > Cupressaceae > Chamaecyparis > Chamaecyparis obtusa. Next base: position 394,129 of record BSBK01005837.1, on the reverse strand, counting down.
CAAAAGAAGATCAAACCAAGATAGAAGAGGCTGTTATCCAAATGATGATCAAATTCAAGAAAGTTCCAATGGAATTTTCCTGTGCATTACCGAAGAAATTGGATGACAAAATTACTGAAAAATGGGCTATTGCAGTAGACACCAATAAAAGAAAGAGATAATGCTCTCTAGTTCGAGCAGCCTCACATTTAAGTTTTGGAGAAGTTAGTGAATACTTGTCCAAATACCAAGCAAAATTTATGATCAAGAATAGAGCCTTCATGATCATAGATGAAAATGTAGTAGATATGGATACCACAACCAATTCTATGTGGACATCAATTTTGAAGGCCGAAGAAAAAGCTGAGCAAGAAGTATTCTTGAACTTGTCTAAAAAGAGACACAATTCCAAAGGTAAAGGTATTTGCATTGATGAGGGAACAACAAAGAAATCAAAGAATACTGGTATATCAGTTACCAAGGAAATTGATATCACCGAGGATAAGGAAGAAATAAATATTTCACAGGATGCACCGGATAAAGTTGAAGTTCAACTAGAGAAGAAAACTGATGATGATGTACTCATTGACGACATCACAAATGGTGATCCTGATGACCAAGATGATGAAGATGTAAATATTGCACCAAATAAAGATGAAGCACTAGACATTGAATGTCTATTTACATCACTACAGGGTAAACTTCCTGTAGTTGTAGAAGTAGCTAAAATTCTTTCCCAAGTACAACCCAACGGCTCAAATCCTGAGCAAACCAAAGATATTACAGGGGATCAAGACATAGAGAAACCTACAGAAATAGATGAGTCTATGCAAATAGAGGCACCTTCCACCAAGGCAAAGGAAACATAAGAAATAAAGGAAATAGAGGTGATCCTAGTTGACACCACATCTAAGACTCCTACTATATCAACCTAGACTACAACTACCGAGGAGAAGAAGAAGGAAGAACGCATGTTAACCGAGAAGGATAGTTTGAAATTTGGAGATAAAACTATTGCTATTATTGAGAAGAAATCACCTCTAGCACTGGAGAAGAAGAAGAAGAAGAAAGGAAAAGGGCTGGTCACCCTAGATGAAGTGATCATTATCCCTGAGTGTGACTCAAGGACCCTAAGCCCCAAAGAATTGAGCAAATATGGGGAATTATGTTCAAGAAAGATAGTGCAAGAGAAGTTGAAGCAAGAACACAAATGAAAATAAATATTAACAGATGTGTGGGATATCCTCCAACAGGTAGTACATGAGTTGAATATTGATGAGGATACTCCTATCATAGATCAATTTGCTACACTTGTCAAGAAGATCAATGGCCAGGATATTGATGTAGATAAATGGATTGAAGAAAGGGCAGACTCCAGGATACAACACAAACTAGCACATATAATAAGCCTAGAAGTGGCATTGAAGAAGGTCAAATTATTTGAGGTAATCACCAAGATCAAAACCATCACCTAGTTAATTTGTCAATATTTATTGAAGCTTTATACTACAGAAACATTCACTGTTGAAGTTAGTGAAAAGATCAAAGGATTGGAAGAAGAAATATAGTTGAGTACAAATGTAGCTATAACTGAGCCTCATGCTTTCTTAAAGCACATTCACCAAGTTCAAGAACTCCGGTGGTTAATAGCAGATTTGAAGAAACAAGAAGAGCACATAACAGATCAGGTTACCAAGTTACAAATAGAACTCATACGATACCTAAAATTTTTTGAGGCACACATTGTCAAAGCCAAACAACTCATTGCAACACCAAAAATTTTGGTGTTAGATAACATATTTGACATGCATGCACAAGTTAGTCTTGAGCACATCACTCTCACCAACTTGAAAGAGGAATGGGACAACCTCTTGGAGTCAGTGAAGAAAACCCACATGCATATTTTTGACAAGATGTGAGTATACTACTTAATTTTTGTATTTGGCATTACTATCAAAAAGGGGGAAAAACAATGTATAAGTTGTTATGCCAAATGTGTACATAGATGCTACATATACTACATATTACTTGTTATGCCAAATGTGTACATAGATGCTACGTATACTACATATTACCGAGAGCATGCACCGAGGGGGAGTACTTAGTAATTAGAATTCTTTTGATGTGTATATGTATATGGTGGAGATATAAGTTATATAGAAATTTTTGTCTATATACATTCAAAGTTTTGATACTAATGCCAAAGGGGGAGATTGTTATCTCTATTGAGCATTTAAGGTTGTCATTAGTATCAAAGGTTTGTATAGATATCAGTCGGTCACTTACATTGAGCCAATCGGTAACATGAAGTAGAATAGACTAGTCGGTAAAGAATATATACCGAGTAGCAGACAGTTTACCGAGCACCAGTAGACACCAACACCGACAAATAGTAAACACTGAGCATCACAGTATACACCGAGTAGTTCACATAGTGTTTACTGAGGATCATAGAAAATGTCATAGTAATCTGAAATGGCACATACTTCTATGCAACGATTCATAAAACATTTTATCAACATCGAGGAACATTTAATGTGATGATATTCATTAAATGCAATGTATATCTTTTGTAATGGTTAATCTAGGTTATTAGTGTACACCATAGATCTTGGGGTTATGACTATGTTGTGTAACCTAATTTTGTTAAAGCGGAAAAATAGAACACTATATATTTGTGTGTTCACATCATTTTTGGTGTGAGCTAATATATGAATCATGGATCATTTGAAGCAATTGCCTAACTTCAAGTCTATCAGTTAACAGAGCATAACAAAGTACAGAGGAATTTAGATTGAGTAGAATCAGCAGAGGCTACCAAGTAGTTTAGAGAAAAGATTCATCACAAGTAAGGTGATATTTTATTAGAGCTTATAGATCTGTATCAAATAATTGAGTTGTCAAATAACAGATAATTGCCTATTGCTTTCTAACAATTGTAATAGAGTTTTGGATAAAATCTCTTAACAGAGTAGACTTAACAGTCTTATATAAATCTCTTAACTAAGTGCACACTTCATTAGTGTTGTTAAAATCCTATAACTAGGTAGATCTAGCTGATCTAACATGTCACTCCTAATAGGGTGAGATCACTAGAAGTGATCAAAACTTGGAGCCCTAATAGGCAAACCTTTTCTATCTGCAGTAGTGAATAATTTGTGGGTGTCATCCCCACCGTAGTTTTTACCTTCTAACAAGGGTTTCTACATTACCAAAATACTTGTGTCATGTGATTTTCATATTGATGTCATGTTGTTTACTTTCATAAGTTAAATGAATGATTGATACCTGTAGTTAGATTCAAGTTATTTTGGTCGGTTATTACTGTTTACAATTACATATCAAAAAGATTTACAAGTAAAAGTTTTTGAAGGCATTGATTCACCCCTCCCCTCTCAGTACCTATCTCTCCTAATTCCAATGCCTTCACTGTAAAGCACCACAAGGGATTCCAAAACATGGTAGAAGATACATTGAGATGAATATTTCTCATAGTCTAATAAATCTAGTTAAAGATCATTGGCATAGAGAGTTTCAAAGAGTTGTATCCAAAGGATGTGGAATTTTTGGCAACTTACAAGGTGTGCAAGGACTTCAAAAATTATTTCCATGGGGAGTACTCTGACTATGCTATTCAAGATGGTTTTTTTTTTAGGGGAGGACAAATCTATGTACCTAGAGCTTAAAGGAGAGAGAACCTAGTGCAAGAGAAACATAATGGTGCACTAAGTGGACATTTTGGTGTTCACAAGACCTTAGAGTTAGTTAAAAGATATTACTATTGCCAAAGATGAATAGGGACATCTAAAAGTATGTAGAGACTTGAATAGTCCATCAAAAGGCTAGGGGAACTTCATCTAATGTAGGATTGTATCAACCCCTCCAAATTCCAAATAGGCCTTGGGAATACGTTAGTATGGATTTTGTAGTTGGACTCCCTAAGACCAAGCAAGGATTGGATAGTATCTTTGTGATAGTAGAAAGGTTTAGTAAGATGGCTTACTTATTGCCATGCAAGACCACCCATGATGCATCCTGCATAGAAAATATCTTCTTTAGAGAGGAAATGAGAATACATGTTCTACCTATAAGAATTGTATCAGATAAAGAATCTAAGTTTATGAGTCATTTTGGGAAGACCCTATGGAAAAATCTTGGTACATATCTTTTCTTCAACTCTTCATATCATCCACAAATGGATGGATAGATTGAGGTGTTGGTAAGTTGTCTAGATACTAAAGTATATGACTTGATATAGTGTTTTCATTATGGCAACAAATGCATATAGCAGTTTGGAGTCAGCGCACTTAGTGTAAAGATCAGAATTTAGTTGTGTTAAAGACTAGACAGTATACAGAGTTCTGACAACTCAGAGCATCAGCGCACATGTGTACAAAATAATTATGGTATGCACCCTAGAAGTTAAGTTTGTTAGACTATAATTATGCTTAGTCTATGAGTACATAAGTAGATATGCAAAGATGTGAAAGTTATAGTCAGTTGAAGTTGCACAGCCAATGTGTGCCAGCATAGAACAGAGCATGGAGTCGACAGTCAACATTTTGGTTTGCGATTATAATGTAATATTGTAAAATCCATGCGCCCATTGTATTTAGGTTGCCGACATGTTTATATGTATAATTGTAAGCACACTTAAGCCAATTAATTTAGAAGCACTATTTGTAATTAGTTATAGGGCCGACCTATTTCTGTATTTTGCATGAGAGCATAAATATAAGGTGCGCCCATTGTATTTGGTATGGAAATTGTAATAGAGTTGTTATAAGAAAAGTAGGGGTATGTGAAGATAGCATAAGATATATTAGAGCTTTTCTAGAGGTCAAAGCATCAATGCACCAAAGGAACTGATCAGACAAGTAGTGTCAAAGTAACAGTTCACCAGTAGATATAGTGTGTATCTGAAATCAGAAGGTTGTAGCCTTCACCATTTGAGTAGTGATCTCTAGGACAGTGAGTCCACTCCCCTAACAGGGATCACTGTAAAAGACTCCTAACAAGGTTCGACCCTTAACAAGGTCTACTATACTTAAAGCATTGTAAAGCTACTCCTAATAGGGTAAAGGATCTTCTAACAAGGATCACAAAACACTAGTGCGGAATAGTAGTGGGTATCAAGTCCCACCAAGGTTTTTACCTATTTTGGTTTCCCCGTAACCTTATTGGTGTCATGTGTTGATTTCATGTTTCATGTTTATGTGAATATTTATTTTAGTACTTAAGCATTTCATTTCAAAATAAAGATTAAAGGGAAAATTTAAAATACAGTGAACACTGATTCATCCCCCCCCCTCTCAATGTTCCCATTTCTAAAAATTGGTATCAGAGCTCTGGTCCTTGGCATAGAAGTGTAACCACTTGATGAGATCATGGACAAGGCTGAAATGAAACATCTAAAAAGAAATCTTGAAGCTGCTCTTGAAGATATGGACAAGTCAAAAAGAGAATCTGAAGAACTAAAGGATAAACTCAGTGATGCTCAATTAGTCATCAAAAAGCTAAGGAAAGATTTGAAAGAATGCTCTACTAGTGATCTAGGGACAATGGTAAAGAAGCTCAATGAAGAAAACAAATCCTTAAAATAAAAACTTGAAGAGGTTGATGATAAGATGACTAACAATCAGGCAGTCTATGATGAACAAATCAAAGAGAACCTTCAACTGAATGAGGAACTAAGGAAAGCAAACGTGGAAATCTTGGAGCTAAGAAATAACAAAGAAAGCTTGGAGTCTGAATTGAAAGAAGAAAATAATCATATTGACAAATTACACACTAGTGCTGATTTGGTAGAATCTCAGTTGTATGCAAGAAGAGCCAAAGGAGACACCAGTTGTATTGGATACAATGAAGCACAAAATTAGATTGACAATATGCGAGCAAGAAAGGATCCACAAAAGGGCTCTACTAATGTTGAAAAGACTGAAGATCAAACCAAAGATAATAGTGGACCACCTAAGAATGAGCACAAGCAAGTAGAACACACCTATTTTTCTTGTAACAAGCATGGACACATTGCAAGGAACTATACAGAGGTAAAGCCTTTTAATGGTTACTATTATTCATGTAACAAATTTGGTCATAGAGCTATGAATTGCAAGACTAGTAAGAAGAATAGAATTCAACAAGATCAGAGAAATCAGAACCAGAGAAATGTAAGAAGTCCTTAAAATGTTACATGCTAGATATGTAACTATAATGGTCACTCGGCTAGAACACGTAAAATGGTGATTCATGTCAATGTGCCAAGGAATATTAGACCTCCACTCATTTGTCACTCCTATAACAAGGCTGGACATATCTCAAAGTTCTGTAGATCAAGGATGTAAGGTCAGGGAAGCCCTAAAAAGGTTGAAGAACCAATTTTGGATCCCATAGGAGAAGTTAATTTTGTCAAATCCTTAGATGATGTGAGCATGATTTGGTCAAAGAAGAAGAAGGATATGAGTGATGAAAATGTATTGGATGCATCCTCTACATCTACATGAATGGTCCTCAGGGTCATAGGGGGAGCTAATTTATCTCTAGACCCCTGTGTGGCTGGTATAATCATCCTCAGAGTATGCACCTTTGGACTTAAGCTTTTGGAGTGTATAGGAGCCTTTGTTCAAGAGTTTACATGTTGATTGTTAGCAGAGCTTGAGTTTGAAATTTTGAAGTGATAGCATGGTTTACACAATGTGCATTAATGGTAGATTTTTTAGTTTTAAAGTACACAGAAGTCATTTGATTTCTCATTGCATTCAAATTTAGAGTGATAGGAGAGAAGAAGGATCCTTGGAAGTTATTGTGAAGTCTTGGTGATTGGTCTATTAGAGATTTTCTATAGTTATCAGTGCATTAGATCGGTTGCAGAACCCTAGCTCGTTGTGCCAATTTAGAAGCCATCATATTATCTCTAAGTTCAGCTGGAAAGTGTTTTATCAAGTAAGTCATGGCCACTCCCATTGTTTATGATGTCACTAAGAAGAAAATATATGTTTTCAAGAGGCACCCATTTAAATCCACCCTAGATGATTTAAGGGAGCTTTCTCCCACATGCCTATGGGTGTCATGCATGTGGAAGACATAAGGGCTTACATCTACTGTAAGAAAGAACCTGTTGGACTAGATAGGTTAAGGGTGCACATGGATACCATGTTGAAATAGGATAAAACATTCATGGATGAATATGCCAAATGGAATGATCACCCTATTATTGAGTATGCTACAGCATATGAATTCTATGAGATAGAATGGATAAAAATCTTGTTGAGAAGAATTCATGATGATCTATTTTGGATTGGAGATGTTTTAGTTAGAATCACCAGTGACTTAATTCATGAGATGACAGGCCTTTCTAGGATAGGCATCATCCTTCCTATGGGCAAGGATGTCAGGAAAATAGTTGATCAAGTATGTAATTCAAGGAGCGATAGGCGTGGTATGACTATAGAGCCTATTGAGCAAGCAGACATAAAATTGATGTCAATGATACTGGGTTATAGATTTCATCACACTGGCAAAGTGAATAGTGTGTCTACGGGCACTATTCTAGCAGCCATAAGAATAGTGAAGGAAGATGGGGAACTCAACTTGTGGGAGATATTGCATGCACAGGTGATAGATAACATCAAGGCCATCAAGCATGACAAAATAAAGATATTCAGGTTTGGGCCCCTAATCATCTATATGTACCTTCATATAGTTGGAAGAGTTTCAGATTTGTATTTGTACAAGTCCATTCCAACAATGCCTCAGATATCCAACAAATCATCCATAGAAAGTACACTAATAGACTATGTCACATTGGAATTGAAGACCTTTAGGGTTAAGATGCAGATGAGATACAAAATTCCTGAAAGCATTGTAGAGAAGTATAAGGATTCAATATGCTTTATGGTGGAGACTGATACTACATGTATGGAAGCTATTGAGCCTAGAACTAAGTGGATTCATCCACTTGGGTATGAGGTATAGGAACAAGTTCTTGAAGCTTATGCATAGGTACTTTTGTCAGCCCCCAAAGATCCTAATGAGCCTAGTTGGGGAACCTATGAGGAAAAGACCAGAGAAGTTGATGCAAAACTTAACAGTGTAGCAACTAAACGAAAGGTTGCAAAGGTCACTTCTAAGATCTTGAGAATACACGGTGTGTCACAAGAAGACCTTGATAAAGCATGGGATGAAAATATTTCCCTAGAATTGTAAGGCGTAGTAGCAGAGGGAGAATAAGAAGATCCTAAGTTGAAGAAGATCTGAGAATAAGGGAAAAAATTCTTGATTCCTCTCTTCGAGTATGTTCTATTGAAGAAAGGTCATTGTTACTAAATCTAGTGAAGCCACACTTAAGGACACAAATGAGAACTCTACACATTATGAACAAAGACTATGAGCTGATAACGAAGGAAATAGAGAAGGCAATTGAAAAGGTGTTATTAGAACAACACATAAATCCACCTACTATGCCCATCACTCATGCACCTAGTAAGCAGGACAAAGAAGTAGAGACCTTCAATGTACTAGTGACAGGTCCTTAGGACTTAGTGCCCATAGAAAAAACTCAAACAAAAGAAAAAAATTCTACACTCATCCCAGAATCACACGAAGGTAGCACTATTTTCATAGATAATGTGGATATAGCCATGGCAGCTACTGATAAGGATTTGGACAAGTTTGAGGAAGCATTTGTTAGTACTTAAGAAGCTGAAATCCTATGTAGTAATACACCTCCCACTCAACAAGAAGAAGTAGTCATAGAAGATGTATTTGATAAGAAAGAAGAAGAAGAGGTAGAAAATAAAGAAAAAGATACTTTTGTTGATCTTGCAAAGGTGAAACAAGAAGTGATGAACGACACTCCCATCACTCCCTCCTCAGCATTATTGTCAAGTTTGACACCTGACACAAGCAATTTGGACTCTTGGAAAGATGAAGACCTGATTAAGTTCAGTGTCTTAGCTATGGAAAAGGAAAAAGAAAAAAAAGTTATGAGGAATCCTCTCCTAATAGAATCGGTGAATATTTTGAACAGTTTGCTGCCAGAAGATAAGAAAGTGCTAAAAGTACATACGGTTGATGATGTGAGTTCATTCCTCTCACAATTCAAAAGAAATTTTTCTACACTAGAAGAATATGCATCCATAGTAGCAGAAAATAAGTACTTAAAGAAGAGACTGAATAAGTTGATGAACAACTTTTCACTAGACTTGAATTCTCTTAAGTCTGGTCTAGCATCCTTGAAAGAATTTGCTAATGAAGGAAGAAGGATCATTGCAACATGCATGGATCAAGACAATCTCATTGATGCTCACTTCAAAAAGATAAAAGAGGTAGAAGCAATGATTGAGCAGGTAAATAATTTAGTGTCAGACACATCCACTAATGTAAAAATGTGCAACAATCTCTACCAAGGGCAGTTGGACAAGATTGAGAAGGAAGAAAAAGAGATAACAAGGATAAGGTCCAGACAGACTCAGTTGAGGAATGGTCTTGTGCCCTCTTTAGACATCCTCAATTAGAATATAAAGGAGATTGATGCAACCATGGTAACTTATGATCATGGTCCCATCAGTGACTTGCAGAAGATGGAGAAGCTTCAATATGTATTATGCACCCATCTCAAGATAGTTAACTCTCTGATAACCTTTTGGAGAAAGGAGATCCAGAACCTCAAGATTGCATATCCAGATGTTTTCCCTCAATGAGTATGTGTATATACAATTTTTGATGCACCTTTGTCATTAATTTCAAAGGGGGAGTTGTGTATAGAATATGGAGTATTTATATGTATAGGGAGATATAAGATTATGTATAAAAATGTATAGAAGACAAAAGTTCTTGTGTAAAGGAATAGTTAGCAACTTGGCCATATTCCTTTGTTGCCATCAATGAAAAAGGGGGAGATTGTTGGAAAGTTGTCTATACTAAAGTATATGACTTGATATAGTGTTGTCATCATGGTAAAAAAGTCATATAGCAGTTTGGAGGCATTGCACTTAGTGTAAAGATCATAATTTAGTTAAGTGTTGAAGACTGGATAGTATACAGAGTTTCAGCAACTCAGAGCATCAGCACATGTGTGTATGAAAGAATTATGGTATGCACCCTAGAAGTTAAATTTTTTAGACTATACTTATGCTTAGTGTATGAGTACATAAGTAGATATGCAAAGATGTGAAAGTTACAGTCAGTTGAAGTTGCACAGCTAGTGTGTGCCAGTAGAGAATAGAGCATGGAGCCGATAGTCAACATTTTGGTTTGCGATTATAATGTAATATTGTAAAATCCATGCACCCATTGTATTTAGGTTTCTGAAATGTTTATATTTATAATTATAAGAACACTTAAGCCAATTCATTTGGAAGCGTTGTTTGTAATTAGTTATAGGGTCGACCTATTTATTTATTTTGTATGAGTGCATAAATATAAGGTGCGCCCATTGTATTTGGTATGGAAGTTGTAATAGAGTTGTTATAAGTAGAGAAGAGGTATGTGAACAAAGAATAAGATGTATTAGAGCTTTTATAGAGGTCAAAGCATTAGTGCACCAAAGGAGCTGATTAGACAAGAAGTGTCAAAGTAATAGCTCACCAATAGATATAGTGTGTATCTAAAATCAGAAGGTTGTAGCCTTCACCATTTGAGTAGTGAGCTCTAGGACAGTGAGTCCACTCCCCTAACAAGGATCATTGTAAAAGACTCCTAATAGGGTCTGACCCTTAACAAGGTCTATTATACTTAAAGAATTGTAAAGCTACTCCTAACAGGGTAAAGGATCTTCTAACAAGGATCACAAAACACTAGTGTAGAATATTAGTGGGTATCAAGTCCCACCAGGGTTTTTACCTATTTGGGTTTCCTCATAACCATATTGGTGTCATGTGTTGATTTTATGTTTCATGTTTATGTGAATGTCTATTTCAATACTTAAGCATTTCATTTTAGAATAAATATTAAAGGGAAAAGTTAAAATATAGTGAACACTGATTCACTCCCCCACCCTCTCAGTGTTCCCATTCCTAACATGAGGTAGTCAAAAATAGCTTAGGATAGCTCTTAAGGTGTCTCACTGTAGAATATGGACAAGCATGGGATCAGTTACTTTCTCAAGCAGATTTTTCCTACACTGGCACAATCAATAAGTCAACATGAAAGAGCCCCTTTGAAATGGTCTATGGGATTCATCCCAGGGGTATATGTGAACTCAAAGACCTTAGAAGTAATGCATAGAAGAGTGGTTATGCTAAGGATTTTTCCCATTCCATGAAAGAAGTCCATGACATAGTGAAGAAGGCATAGATGTAGAGTGTTGCTCATACCAAGAAAAAGTTAGATGCAAGAAAAAGAGAAGTTCAATTATAGGTAGGAGATCAGGTTAAGATGCACCTGAATAATTAAAGGTTAGAAAAAGGTGTCCCACACAAGCTTCAAATTAGAATAATATGTCCTTGTGCTATTCTAGCTAAGTATGCACCAAACACCTATAAAGTTGAACTATTGACAAACATGGAACTTTCACCAGTCTTTAATATTGAAGATTTTCTATCATATAAAGGGCCAGATTCTAAAGGAGATCAACATCAAATTGAGAATGTTGCTAAGATCAAAGCATTGAAGCTAGTAGTCACACCAAGGCCCCAAGAAGAGAAGATTTTGATTTTAAGGGTTTCCAAAGAGACAATAACTAAGTTATACAAGGAGCATCTAGTTAAATGGCATGGTAAGGAGGATTTAGAAGAAATTTGGGTCCCGGATACAAAGTTTCACAACTTAGGCATAGATCCTAACTTGATTCCATTAAATGAAGCATAACTTCTTTTTGTCAAGGGAGAATGGTGCAGGAGAACCTAGGGTGAAAAGTCCTTCTTTATTTTTCTTGTGTTCTTTCGTAGTTGTTTAAGTTTATTAGGAAATCTTAGGAAGACTTTGAAGTGGTTAGGGTTGTTAGGTTTAGATTTGGAGGCCTTTTGTTCAATCCACTCCTTGTAATGTCCTAGAGGACACAATGAGTCAAAAGGTGGAATGAACCCTCTAGATGTTTAGGAGATCAATTTTGAAGTTATTATGTCTTTAAAAGTCAATTTAGGGTTTAGGTGAATTGGCCATGGTGGAAAAAACAAGCGAGGTCAATTTGGTTAAGAGATGTAAAAAAATTTATCATAGCAACTTAACAACTTTTGAAAAGTTACTCAACAACTTTGTCCACAAGAAGGCTTTCGACCTAAACGATGAAATGGGTTAGTTGGAGAAATTGTTTCAAAGAGGAGAAGAATATTTCAGAACCTCCATGGTCATATCAAAAGTTTGGATGACTTTTATATTACTTTTCTATTGACTGTGAAGTTGCAGACAATGACTGCAACTGTTCCAAGATATTTTAGATTGAATAGATTTCTATATGGTATAGTTTGATTGGATTTCAAATGTAATTATATTTTAATGTTAGTCTAATAACTATGTGTGTTTCTATTTTTTTAAGAAGTTTCCATTTTGTATCTCCTTCTTAAGTTTCTTTAAGGTTGTAGTTTACTGGTCCAATCTCGACTGTACATAGAAAATAGCCTCTCGAGCTTCTCAAATCCATGGAAAATAAAATGGGCCTAGATGGAATGCTAGAGGAGTTAGCGTACATATATTTCCTTTTTTTTTAAGAATAAGAGGTGACAAGAATGAATTTTGAGCTCTTACCATAGGCGAGCTTGGCCACAGCCCGGCTAGGGAAATAGAGTAACAGAGACCAAGAAAGAGCAGGGTTGGATTGGAAAAAGAAATCCAAGTGTTGGATAATGTTTAACTAGTGAAGATACAACCCTCCAAGCACTGGTGGAACTTGGTGATAAGTTTTCACTAGTCCATGAAGACAAAACCAGTGTCAAGGGCAATGAGCCTGAATTTTTAAGGACTGTGTCCCTAAAGGTGTGAAAGTATTGTAAGGAATACTTAGAGAAACCTCACCCTAAAAATATTTTGTGTTTTTGAAAAGGGTATATGGATCCTAAACTAGTTTTGGGGTTCCTTAACCAAAATTGTGAGAAAATCCACATTTTGTACCTGGACAGGGCTACAAGGGGCAACTAGGCCTAATTCCTATATTTTAGGAACTTGATGGGAAGGAGGTTGAAGAAGGGTTCCAAACCTTCAAGTTAGTTGGAATATGACCTAAATTTATTGAAATTAAACCCTTCAATCCATTGTGATCATGTTGGCATAGGTTTGTAGAAAACACTATGTGGAGTTCAATGAGCATATAAATACCTTGTTGATAGGGTGGATCTTGATTAGAGGGGTAGAGATCTTAGTGAATTTCTCTCTTGATAGGGTTAGAGAAGTCCCTAAATAGGTCTATTGAAGAGACCTTGTGTGTGATTAATGTTGACTCCAAGTGAATAACCACCACTCCTATCATTCATAAAAACTAAAAGAGAAAAAAATACAACTTCTTGAATGCCCATTGTGCAGGAATCCATGAACAATATTTTAGAAGCATCTAAAAAAGTATAAATTCATAAATAGCCCTATATTACAATGTAAGTAGAGAAAGAAGAAGGTTAAAAACCCTAAGACCTAGGCCTTTTATATGCATATGCATTGCAATCCATTTCTTCCTCAAAGTGGATTGTACTTATTCAATCTTCATCTATTTTATTTTATTTTATCTATGGTGTTTTAAATAGCATGCACTTTTTCCCCTTTGATCCTGTTTTTGAGTGTTTTGACTGATATAAGAATTGGAAAATTTATTTTATTTTATTTAAGTGAATGTATTTGCTTCACCTAAAAAAGACACTCTTAAGTGGATTTAGTGTTGAGTGAAATGGTAATTGGTATAGTATTTTTGTTGTCTACTCTTGAGAGACAAGTAGACATTAAGAAATGATATGAGATAACAACAAGAATGACCTGCAATTTTTTGGTTCTATAGGAAGTTTTTTTTGTAACTATTTCTACAACCACTGGAACTCTATTATGTGATTGTTCCTATAGCAAAAGACACAACAAAGTAAATTCCTATTTGTTTTCTAAGAACTATGTTTTTTTTTATCTATTTCAATCTACTTTAGTTTTTTATTCATGTAATATGATTATGGTTTCATTTCATATCTTGTAATATTCGATATATAACAAAAATATATTTTATTACATTAAATAAAAAATAAATTTTCATTAAAAAAAATTTGTTTTTGGGTAGAACTCAAGTATTCCAGAAGATGAAGATGATCTTCAAGATATAGATCTATAATATGTTGGTTCGGATCTAGATCACAGGGAAGAGGATGATGATGATGATGATGATGATGCAATGCCTAAAAATTTGGGCCAAAACACAACCAACAAATTTTTTTTTAAGGATAATAGTTCCAAGTTTATGATGCGGGTTAATAGGTGTCTATGACAAAGTTCAAAGGAGTTAGAAGGACAACACCTCTACAAAGTTGTTTTCCATAAGATACTAGTTGAAAAGTTCTAGCGAGGAATCCAATCTGGGGAGAGAAGTTGTTACCGAGTTTTGAAAGGGTTAGGATGAATAATTCATGATTAACTTTCGGAGATGTCTACTATGTTTATCTCAAATTCTCTAACAAATTTACAAATCACTAACTTGTTTTATTAGAATGATTCTTTACTAAAATGAATTAATTAAAATTAAACTAATCACGATAAGATCACCCTACTGGTTACATCTAGAATTCAATCAGGAAAGGTCAAATTATCATAATTATTTTAATTAAGATATTAAGTAGAAATTCAATATTAAAAGGTTTCGTTAATCAAATTTACGAACAATTTGTCAAATGTTAATCTATTAATCATATAGATTATCAAAGAGTAAAAGAATATTCCTAGACTATTCATTAAATAATATTCTTATATATATAGATTAATAATTTTCTATATATATAAATTAATGTCAAATTGATTATTATAATTAGATTGTCAATATATATAAATATTGTATATAAAAATAAATAATCAATTAAACCAATAACCATAATTAAATAAACATATATTAATCCAATTAATGATTGAGGTGGTGATGATGATGATGATAACAAAAATGATTGAGGTGGTGATGATGATGATGATAACAAAAATGATTGAGGTGGTGATGATGATGATGAGGGAGTTGTTTCTAGTAGCTGGTGACATTCATGATCATATATATTACATTTTGGATCATTGTTAATATATCATTACGATACCTAATTTAATGGTTACTATCATATGTATCATTTTTTGTTGGAAATATAGATGGAGTAACTAAGAGGGGGGGTGAATCAGTTAACCATAAAATATTACCACAGATCCCTTAGATGTCTTATTTAAATCATTTGCTGTTGTTACTCGGTAAACATACAGAGAAATGCTAAAACTTGGTTATTGCGGTGAGTATTAATTATAACTGTTGTTAAGTATTCATCAGTGATTAACATGCATGCATAAAGAAAATAACATGAACACAAGAGACACCAGATTTAACGTGGAAACCCAATATTGGAAAAACCACCAATGTAACTAGTTACTATTTTTCACTCTTTTAAAGTGAGCCCTGTTAGGAGCCAACCCGATTAAAGGTTACAAAACACACTGTTAGGTGTGACCTTGTTAGAGGATTTAATCACCCTATTAGGAGTGGCCTTGTAAGAGGTCTTTGAAATAATTCAATAGAATTGTCACCTTGTTAGAGGATTTACAAAATGGCTGTTAAACCAACTCTGTTAAGAGATTTTGAAATCACTGCTACAATGGTAAGAAAGTAACAATGAAATGACCTGAATAATGATGCAACTGAATTTCTAATTACAGATCTTTGTTCTGCTTTACTAGATCCTTCCTGATCAAATATATCTCTGCTCCTCCTCAAGGATATCTAACCATCCTTCAAAATTCACTCACACTTTCCTTCTTTTCCACTTGCACACTTTTAATTCACAACTTGACCTTCTATATATACCATTCAGATTGTCCATTTAGATTATCAAGTCGGCACTAATAATCATTACAAACATTACTAATCATTACAACAGTCGGCTAAATAAATAAATAAAATTCTTTACTGGGCCGACCTTGCTCGGTAAACACTAATCCGAAAAGATTTCCTTTGGAGACCGAGAGAAATCGGTAAGCACTGTGAATTCTACAAAATCCTTTGGAGACCGAGTGAACTCAGTAAATACTAACTTTCCTTTGATAACCATGGAAGCTCAATTAACACTGAAAACTGCCTGCTGACCGACTGAGCTCGGTAAACATTGGGAACTACTTTGTTGACTGACTGAGCTTGATAATTGATATGACATTTGTGTGACATCAAAGACAACACACAATTAATCCAACAATCTCCTTTAGACAATTGTATCCAATAATCTCCCTCTTTGGCATTGATGGCAACACAACATGTCATAGCACAATGAAATTTCACAAAAAATATAGAGTAAGGAACATATCCTTAGCTTCATTTTGATTCTCATCTATGAGAACTCCCTCTATCAGAAAACTTCTCTTTCTAACTGAAAAACTCTCCTTCTCTGAAAACTCTCCTTAAAAACCTTAACAAATTTCTTGAATTATGACAGCAAACTCTCCCTCTTTGACAACACATGCCAAAGACAACACATACTAGGTGAATAGAAATGTACCTTGATTACCGATTCATATGCAATGATTCCTTGACTAAGCTACATCAACTAACTGATCTTCAATATGCTCTGGTTGATGCATCACTAAAACTTTGTTTAGTGAGCCTCGGATAGGGGAATGACCCCTAACTTACCTCTTAGATACAAGAATGCATCCTTAGGTAGTGGCTTGGTGAATATATATGCAATCTGTTCTTTTGTATGAATATATTCCAATCTGATTTCCTTGTCCTACACCAATTCTCTAACAAAGTGATATTTTATAGCAATGTTCTTGGTTTTGGAATGCATTACTAGATTCTTTGAAATATTTATTGCACTTGTATTATCACAAAATATAACAACTAGTTCTTTGATCTCAACCTTCATGCCTTTCAATAACTATTTAAACCAAACAATATTAGAGTAGTTTACTGCTGAAGCAACATATTTTGCTTCTGCTGTGGATTGGGATGTGCAATTTTGCTTTTTACTAGTCCAAGATACCAAACTCTTGCCAAGAAAGAATGCTCCACCACTTGTACTCTTTCTGTCATCAATGTTTATTGCCCAATCAACATCAGTAAACACTTTTAAGTCCAGATTGCCTCCAAATTTATACCACAAGCCATAATCCTCAGTTCCTTTCAAGTATCTCAAGATTATTTTGATTGCCATCATATGATTTTCTCTGGGTTTTTTTGAGAATCTTGGTACTATACCAACTGCTAAGGCAATATCAGGCCTTGTATGAACTACATATTGTAATTTTCCAATCATTGATCTGTATAAGGTCCGATCTACTTCTTTTGAATCATCATCTTTGGTAAGCTTCAGTCCAATACACATGGGGGTACCAACTGGTTTTGCATCTTCCATACCAAACTTCTTAAGTATTTCCTTGATGTATTTAGACTGAGTAATGTAGATACCATTCTTGCTCTGCTAAATTTGAAGACCAAAAAAGAACTTTATTTGACCAAACATAGACATTTCAAATTCTTTGTTCATTTGCTCTAAAAATTCTTTGCACTGATCATCATTACCTGTAAACACAATATCATCCACAAATATTTCTTCCAAAACAATTCTGTTATCTGGTCCTTCCTTGATGTACAAACTATTGTTATCATTAGCTCTTTTGAAACCAATCTAAATAAGATAGTTATGTAATCTTTCATACCATGCTCTAGGGGCTTTTTTTAGACCATACAATGCTTTGTGTAACTTGTAGACCATATTCCTTTTGTTTGGATCAATAAAACCTTTAGGTTGCTCAATGTAGACTTCTTCATCAAGAATACCATTGAGAAATGCAGATTTTACATCCATCTGATATACCTTAAATCCTTTATGTGCTGCATATGCAAGTAGATTTCTTACACCTTCTAATCTTGCAACAAGAGAAAAAGTCTCACCATAATCTATGCCCTCTTCTTGAGAATATCCTTTACATACCAATCTAGCTTTGTTTCTTAATACTTGACCATCTTCATTCAACTTATTCCTGAATACCCATTTTGTTCCAATTACATTTTTATCTTTAGGCCTAGGTACAAGAGTCCATGTTTTGTTCTTCTCTATTTGTTTTATTTCTTAATTCATAGCCTCAATCCAACTTTCATTTTCCAATGCATCTTTGACATTGTTAGGTTCAAAATCAGCAAGTAAACATGTACCTTATAGTTTAATTCTTGTCATAGTACCATCTGATTTGTTTCCAATAATCTGATCTGGTGTATGATGCCTCCTAACATATTTGGCCAATATAGGTTCCTTGCCTCTTGAATGAGTTACATTGTCATCTTCTTGAATTTCATCTTCAGGTTCTGGTTGCTCAGGCTCGGTAGATATTGGCTTGGTAGCTTCAGACTGAGACTCGGGTCCTTGTGACTCAGTTTGAACTTCTTCTTGTGACTCGATTACTATACTGGGCTCGGTAGATGTAGTCTCCTTATTGACAGATGTTTCTAGCAATGTATCAAGTTTAATGTAAACAAATCTCCTATAATCCTTTGGTTCCCTTTTGCTTTCTTCTTTAGTCTTTTTAGCAAACTCATCAACTTTCACATGTGCACTTTCTATGATTTTGTGAGTAGACAAATTCAAACATCTATATGCCTTACTTTTGCAAGAATATCCCAAAAATATTCCTTCATCACTTTTCACATCAATTTTTTTTTTTAGATTCTTTTAAGATGTAACACTTACTACCAAATACTTTTAGGTAACTTACATTGGGTTTATAGCCATACCATAACTCATAAGGAGTTTTGAATGTGTCTTTCTTCAACTGTACTCGGTTTAAGGTATGAACTGCAGTGCTAATAGCTTCCTTCCAATATTTCATAGCAATGTTCTTTTCAATCATTAGAGTCCTTGCAC
Source organism: Chamaecyparis obtusa (assembly GCA_027943335.1). Lineage (NCBI taxonomy): Eukaryota > Viridiplantae > Streptophyta > Pinopsida > Cupressales > Cupressaceae > Chamaecyparis > Chamaecyparis obtusa. The sequence continues at coordinate 375,152 of BSBK01005837.1, read as the reverse complement.
AATCCATGATAGATTTGTTCCTCCTTTCAGCTATTCCATTCTGTTCAAGAGTTTTTGGGGCTGATACATATCTTTTGATTCCTCTTTCAATGCAAAAATTATTGAATTCTTGGGAGATGAATTCACCACCTCTGTCTGATCTTAAGCACTTCATTCTTTTCCATATTTCCTTTTCTACTCTTGCCAAATACCATTTGAATTTCTCAAATGCTTCTAACTTTTCTCTTAGATACATAACAGTCATCATTCTAGAGTAGTCATCAACAAAGAGAATAAAGAATTTTTCTCTAGTATAGGTCTCAATTCCAATAGGTCCACATAAATCAGTATGCACAATTTCCAAAATATGTTCAGACTGATAGTTTTTACTTTTAAAGCTAGTCTTTCCCATTTTACCAATCTGACAATTCTTGCATAGACCAACATCAGGTTTCTTCAAAGTAGGAATGCCTCTTACTTTCTTGAATTTTCTTATTTTCACCATGTTATCAAAATTTACATGACATAACCTTTTGTGCCATAAACAACTTTCTTCAATTTGAGCAATAAAACATGAGCATTCACCAAGATCAAGATAAAACAAGTTACCTTTGGTTTGTTTGCCTAATCCAATCAGTTTTCCCTTGTCATCCAGTAGTCTTGCTTTGCCATGCATGAATTCAACCTTGAATCCAATGTTGATTAGCTGTGCTACACTTAGAAGATTATGCTTTAGTCCTTCAACCCAATATGAATTATCACATATAAGTTCTTTGGTTAATGAGATTCGTCATCTTCCTTTTATGCAACAAGGTTCATTGTTTCCAAACCTTACATTACCACCATCATAGTCTTCAAGGTGTTCAAACTTTGTTCTGTCACCAGTCATATGATGTGAACATCCATTGTCTATGATCCATGTATCATTTTTTCTTATATGAGAGATAAGAGCCATCTCATCTTCATCATCATCAAATTCATCTTTTACAGCAATGAAGACAATTTCTTCTTCACTATCATCAGAATCCTTAGCCATGAAACATGTTTTCTTACCATTATCCTTGAATGATTTGAAATTGTTCCTGCCATTGTACTTGTGACCTTTCTTCTCATCCTTGCTTTGCTTTTTTGGGCACCTAGCTGCAATATGACCAATTTCTTCACATGAAAAATAGATTAAGGGAGTTTTACCTTTGTATTTACCTCTGCCTCTAGTATATTTCTTTGCAAGTAATGCTTTAATAACTTCAAGATCACTATCAGAACTTTCCTCTGATTCTTCTTCATTCTCTGACTGGGCGTCCTTTATTTTCTTGCCCTTCTTAAGTGAAAGTTTGGCCTCAAATGCTGATTCAATATTTTTGGAAGTTGGAACATAGTTGTCATAGTTATCCAACTCAAAGGCTGTCAATCTTCCCACTAAAGCATCCAAAGTTATATTGTGATTTTCTTCACATCTTCTTTCTTGAATAGCAGATACTCTTATTGCATAGATAGGAAGTAATGTCCTGAGAACCTTACTTATAACTATTTCATCATCAATTTTTCCTCCAGAAGCTCTAATTGCACTAACACTTACCTTGATCCTTTCAACATATTTTTCAATGTTTTCATCTTCTCTCATTTTCATCTGATCAAACTATCCTCTTAGGCTTTCTGATTTGGCTCTCTTCACATTGTCATCATCACCATAAATTTTCTTTAGCTTGGTCCACATTGCATAAGAACTTGTGCAGTCTTTGATCTCATCAAATTCTTCATAGCTGAGAGCTGATGCAATGTCTATCATCATGTTGTTATGGTTCTTTTTCTCTGCAATGTCTTCAACAGTTAATGTGCCAGTAGGAGCTGTATATTCTTGATCAATATATTTGCATCCTGAATCACCAATGGAAGCTAGATGAAGTCTCATGAGACCTTGCCATGCTAAAAAGTTATCTCTGTTAAGCCTTGGAATTTCTCTCTTGTAAGACATCCTGATCTTTAGCTTAGGTCCTTGAAACCCTTCCTACAAGCACCAAAAGCTCTGATACCAATTGTTGGAAATATAGATGGAGTAACTGAGAGGGGGGGTGAATCAGTTAACCATAAAATATTACCACAGATCCCTTAGATGTCTTATTTAAATCATTTTCTGCTATTACTCAGTAAACATACAAAGAAATGATGAAACTCAGTTATTGTAGTGATATTAATTATAAATATTCTTAAGTATTCATCAGTTATTAGCATGCATGCATAAAGAAAATAACATGAACACAAGAGACACCATATTTAACATGGAAACCTAATATGGGAAAAACCACCAATGTAACTAGTTACTATTTTTCACTCTTCTGAAGTGAGACCTATTAGGAGCCAACCCAGTTAAAGGTTACAAAACACACTGTTAGGTGTGACCTTGTTAGAGGATTTAATCACCCTGTTAGGAGTGGCCTTGTAAGAGGTCTTTGAAACAATTCAATAGAACTATCACCTTGTTAGAGGATTTACAAAATGGCTATTAAACCAACTCTGTTAAGAGATTTTGAAATCACTACTACAATGGTAAGAAAGTAACAATGAAATGACCTGAATAATGATGCAACTGAATTGCTGATTACAGATCTTTGTTATGCTTTACTAGATCCTTCCTGATCAAATATATCTGTGCTTCTCCTCAAGGATATCTAACCATCCTTCAAAATTCACTCACACTTTCCTTCTTTTCCAATTGCACACTTTTAATTCACAACTTGACCTTCTATATATACCATTCGGACTGTCCATTCAAATTTTCAAGTTGGCACTAATAGTCATTACAAACATTACTAATCATTACAACATTCAGCTAAATAAATAAACAAAATTCTTTACTGGGCCGACCTTGCTCGGTAAACACTAATCCGAAAAGATTTCCTTTGGAGACCGAGAGAACTCAGTAAGCACTGCAAATTCTATAACATCCTTTGGAGACTGAGTGAACTTGGTAAATACTAACTTTCCTTTGATAACCATGGAAGCTTGGTTAACACTGAAAACCACCTACTAACCGACTAAGCTCGATAAACACTAGGAACTGCTTTGCTGATCGACTGAGCTTGATAATTGATATGACATTTGTGTGACATCAAAGACAACACATAATTAATCCAACAATCTCCTTCAGAAAATTGTATCCAACAATTTTCATGGCCTATGGTAACATATTATTGAGTTGATACATCTTGACATGTATCATTTTCACTTTTATTCTTTGGAAATTTATCATTTTAACTTGTATCATTTTTAGTTACATAATTTATGATTTTTACTTATATCATTTGTACATGAAACATTTTGAATTATGTCGACTATTAGACATGTAAAATTTTGATATGTTTTTGGTCTACTAGCATATTGGACTTTCACTTATTTTAGTTATATATATGATGATCTTATCAGTATTGAAATGTCCATTTATATATATTGAAATTGGTTGATGATTTTTGGATGAATATTTATTACGTATGATGATTTTAATTTACTTCTCAGGATGGATGTTGTCAAATTAAATTAAATTATGGACATTTTGGTGTGCACCTTATTGGTGCCGACATGGGTTTCAAGATTAAAATAAAATATCTTCAATTAATAAGAAATGGAAGTAAAATAAGAAGCATTTTTAAAAGTAAGAAAAGAAGCAAAAATAGAAGCAGTTCAGGTAGCAAACAAAAGAGTAATAATAAAAGTAATTTTAGAAGCAACAAAATATGCAATAATAGAAGCCATATTAGAAGAAACAAAAGATGTTGAAATAGAAGCAAAACTGGAAGAACACTTGGAAGAGAAACTAGAAGTCAAATTGGAAGAAAATATGGAAGCAACATGAGAAGAAAAACTAGAAGCCATATAAGAAGAAAAATTGGGAGCACAAAATGGAAGCCAAAAAGGGAGAAAAAATTGAAGCAACACTAGAAGAAAAATTAGAAGCAACAAGTGGTGTAAAAATAAGTGTCAAACTAGAAGCAACGCAAGAAGCAAAACCAGAAGAAACACAACAAGAAAAATTAGAAGAAAAACTAGAAGCAAATAGGGAAGAAAAAACATAAGCAACAAAGGAAGTTATAATGCATAAAAATTTGGAAGCAATAACAAAATTAAAATGGGAAGAAAATATTGAAGTAAAACTAGAAGCAACAAATGATGCTATAACAGAAGAAAAATTAGATGTAACATAAGAAGAAAAAATATAAGCAAGATGGAAATAACAACTAGAATAAAAATGGGAAACCAAACTACAAGTTAAAAGGATGTTATAATAGATAATAAAAAAATTGAAGCAAAATCGAAAGAATGATTGGAGGAAAAAAATAGAAGCAAATCTAGAAACAATTGTTCGCTTCTTTTCATGGTGCCAAAAATAGCATAAAAGTAATTGTGGTGCAACATTTGGTACCAGAGATGGCTCTAAATATGGCATTAACTACGACACCAAATGTGGCACTAGATACTGGGAGCACTTAGGCACCATGTTTTGCATTGGAATAAAGGCTCATTTTAGGAGCAAATAAAAGAAAAACCAACACTAATTACTCGTTGTAAGCTATCTAGTTCTATTATCTATGTCAAGGAGGGTTCTTCCTCCAGTAAAAAGAGATTAGAAATTGATATTGGTGGTTCTCTTCTAGAACCAAAGAGAAGGAAAACAAGCGTAAAAGGAAAGGAGATTATCACTATTTTAGAAGATGAAGGAAAACAAGTGAGAAGTAAGTCGAAGAGAAGGAAGAAGATGAGATGGAAAATGATGAATTTTTTTACTCTGAATCAAGATCTATTGATTTGGATGTGGTTGAGATGATGTTATAAGTAGGCAAGTTTAATAGGATAGGTAGCATGTGAAAATATTTCCCTTTAGATAGTAGGTATGAGATTGAAGTTGTTTTGGTTGAACAATTACTAAGTCAAAAATATTATTGTTTCTAATATTTCTAGTACATTACCAAATGACCTGGTAAATATTTTTTAGAGATGACCATTGCAAGATGGTTTAGATTGTAGAAATTTCAAAAATGAAATTAAAAATAAATTTATTGATGCATCAAAAAAATTATCTAAGAAGATTAGTGAGACAAGATAATGTATAAAGAAAATATCTGATATTTATCAATATTGTCTCTGATGCCTACTGGTTCATTAACTATTTCAGAGGAAGGATTGAGGTTATTGAGTCTAAGTTGAATGAGATGGGTAAGAGATATAATTTTTTCAAGGAAAAATATGGAAAAGAGAGGATCAGTATTGGTGATATATATGATGAGATATTACATTTGCAAAGACAAAGAGAAGATTTGGTGAAGACTTTTTGGTGGGTTAAGGACATGCTTGAGGTTCGGTTAGAACATCTTTCTAGAATTCTTTCTGATGTAGAAGACCATGAGAAACCATATTAGTATTCGAACTAGACATATTCATTTGATATGTTTCCTTATCAGGATAGTTTAGTGCTTGAATGAGATCGATTATGGATGAATGAAATAAGGGTGTTCCAATTATGAAGGAGAGGTACAAGAAAATATTTCATGTCAAAATTATTTTTTTAATTTAAGTTAACTAAATAATTTTATGTGGTCCTTTCCCATTGTTTTAAAAAAGGGGGAGAGAAAAAATAAAATGAAATACCTATCTCAAGGGGAGTTTTTTGTGTTTTTATGTTTTTTTTTGTTTCAAAGTTTTTCTATTTTTTTCTATTTTACCATCAATGCAAAAGGGGGAGATTGTTGAGATTGGGGAGATATTGGCTTTGTTTTCAATGGTGTTAAAACACTTATACTATATGGTTGTACTAGTTGATTATTCTTTGATAATATGTAGATCAGATCTATTCTATGTGAATTATATTGGTAATATATTGTGCGGATAGATATCTCTATTCTTGATATGGTAATACATATTTTTCTATATCCATGATATTCAATGAATATAGAAGTATGAGGTTTTGTATGGATATAATTCACTACCATATTTTAGAGTTGTACTGGGTATCTTTGTTACCTAGACTTTCATGTAGTGTATCTCAAGTTTTTGGTATTACAGTTTTGGCCACGTTCTATCTAGTTCTATCCATTGGTTAGTTCTATTTTTTATAGATCAATACATGGTCTTGGTTGTGACATTCTATTCACCCCTAAAATATCCTTATCTTTTAGCATTTTTGATATGTAACATGCTTATCTTATGTGTGACCTTGTTGGAAACTGCAATTGAAGTAATTGTTGTATTATCATTGATCTCAAACCTTAACTAGAAAGACTGTTGCTATTTAAGAAAGTACTATATCTATTTTATTGTTGCTAAGGGGATAGGCAAGGTTGGTAACAATAGCACCTAAGGAAAGGTTGAGTTATCTTGATACGTCAATGAGTACTTGACTATGTGGCACAATGATAAGATAATGTATTGTTTACCTAAGTAAGAATGAAGACTAAACTGGTAGGCTTAACCAAGAAAAAGTGAAGAAATCTAGTTTAAGTCGAGTGATGTTAGTGTTGACCAAGTTAGTATATGCTAAGTAATTTCAGTGTTGACCGAACACCAGTTAATTAACGAGGAAGATAGTATTAGCCGAGGAAATAGTTTTTGAGGTGACTGAGCTTTCTAATGAAGACCAAGAAGTTGAACATAGTATTAACCGAGCATCAGTATTTTGCATTTGAGGGAGAATTTAGATTTCCAGCCGACATTGTTGAATTCTTGGATTATGTAAAATGTGTTGACTTTATTTATAGATTGTATGAAAACATTTAATGCACTATAAAATGTTTTGTTGCAAATCTATTAAGAGATTTGAGATATTTCTAGAAGGATAGCCAAAGAACAAAATGTAGGATGGATTCAATGAATCTGACCTAACCCTAAGATCTATGAAGGAGATTAAGTGGCAAAAGATGTATTGACCTAATAGAGGAAGTATTAAGGAAACCTAAGCTGAGGTTGAAGAGAGAAGTGGATGCTAGAAGTATTGTTGATGTTATTGACTATCTAAGTAGAGAAGGTTGAAGGAGAAGTGTTTTGATTGCTTGAAGAGAGTTCTGAGCAGATCAGTGATGTAGATGGTAAAGGTTCATAGTTAGTAAGCTAGCATATGTGTACGGAATTGGATCTGATATTTGCAAAGTGAGTTGTATGTTTTTCAAATCAATAATACTACTACTTTCTAACCATTGTATCAGTCAAAATCCTTTTAATAGAGGTTGACCTAACAGTCATAGGTATAAATCCTTTGAACAAGGTTGCATTCTAATGGAGTGTATGTAAGTCCTATAACAAGGTGCACTTTTAACAAAATGGTTTAAATCCTTTAACTGGGTCACACCTGACAATGTGTTTGTAACCTTTGATAGGGTTGGCTTTTCACCAAGCTCACTTCAGAAAAGTGAACATAATAGTAACATGTTACAAAGTGGTTTTTCCCAAATTGGGTTTCCACTATAAATCCTAGTGTTGATACTTGTGTTAATGTTTTGGTTTGAAGATTTCTATGTTTTACAAGTTTGATGCTATTGGATAAGTGGACTGCACTGTTATATGTTTCTGTTATACAATCAGTAATGACTGAGTAGTTGTTGGTTATTAGATTTGATTTGTTGAAGAGTTTTAAATTTTGTTTTATACATCTAGACCTGAGAACAACTGATTCACCCCCCCTCTCTTTTGTTCTAAATCATATTAAAAATTGGTATCAGAGCTGTTGGTGCTTACAAAGAACAAATTTGAAGGTACTTGAAGCAAATGATCAAGATGTATAAGAAGGAGGTACCAAAGTTGAATAAGGAGAACTTCCCTACATGGAAAAGCTTGATAAAGCTGCATCTAGCCGATATTGGTGATTCTACAAAGTATTATATTGAGCATGACTATGTCACACCTTTTGCACCTCTGACTGTCGAGGAAATGAAAGCTAAACAAGAGCACAACCAAGCAATGTTGGAGATTGTGTTTTCCCTAAGTTATCCAAAATTTGAAGACATCAAATATTGCATTAATGCAAAGAAAATGTGGGACACCCTTGCAAACATTTATGGAGGTGACATAAATGTGTTGAGAGCAAAATCCGAGAGACTAAGAGGTAAATTTAACAAAATGAGAATGCAAGAAGGTGATAATATTGCACAATATTATGGTAGAATAAAAGAACTTGTAAATGCTATTAGAGGAGAAAATGGAACTATTGATGATGAAACTATAATAGGAAAAGTATTGAGAACTCTGCATCCTATCTATGCAATTAAAATTTTTGTAATTCAAGAATCTAGATGTAGCCCTACAAATGCTCTTACTTTGTAAAGTTTGGTTGGTAAGCTTACTACTTTTGAACTTTCTAACTATGATAACTTCACTATTGGTAATATTGAATCTAATTTTAAGTAACAAATGGTTCTGAGTAAATTAAAGAAGGAAAAAGAAAGATGCATCAGTGAAAGTGAAAGTGAAAGTGACAGTGACACATCTGATGAAGAACTTGAGGATCTAGAAGCTCTTATGGCTAGAAGATTGAAAAGGGGAAAAGGAAGGTACAAAGGTAAACTCCCTATTATATGTTTTTCATGTAATAAAGTTGGCCATATAGCTGCTAGATGTCCAGATAGGGATGATAAGGATGAAGAAAGTGACAACAAGTATAAAGACAAAAGAGAAGATAGAGGTTACCGAAGATACAAGGACTACAAAGGAAATGGTAATAAATCCTGTTATATTGCTGAAGAAGAGACTAACACTAATAGTGATGATTTTGAAATTGAGGTTGTCTATGTTGCAATGAAAGATGAATTTGATGAGGATGAGAAAATTGCATTGATATCTTATGTGAACAAAAATGATAAATAGCTTATTGAAAATGGTTGTTCACATCATATGACTAGAGACAAGTGTAAGTTTGATACCTTAGATCATTATAAAGGTAGGAGTGTGAAATTTGGTAATGATGCACCATGTCCCATTAGAGGCAAAGGATTGATTAAGCTAACTGATAAGATCATTTGTGAAAATGCTTATTGGGTTGAGGGTCTTAATTATAATTTGTTGAGTGTTGCACAACTTAATATCACTAGCTACCAAGTGGAATTTCATCATAGAAAGGCCAAAATATTTGATTCCACTCATGAACTAATTAGAAGTGGAGAACAGACAAAAGGTAATTTATTCTATCTAGACCTATCTAAAGAAACATGTATGATTGCACAACTTGATGATATTTTGTTATGGCATAAGTGGCTATGTCATGTTAACTTTGATAATTTGGTAGAAATTAGTAAGAAAAATAAAGTGAGAGGTCTACCTAGATTGAAGAAACCTGAGAATGTAATGTGCAAAGAATGTCAGTTGGGTAAGATGACAAAGTCTAGTTTCAAGAGAAAAACTTTTACTTCTGAGAATATCCTAGATTTGGTTCATAGTGACCTTTGTGGACCGATGGATGTACAAAGCTATTGTGGTGCTAGATATTTTATCCTATTTGTTGATGATTATACCAGAATGATGCATGTAATGTTCTTAAAAGAAAAATCTGATGCTTTTCAAATTTTTAAGTGGTATGTGGCTAAGGTTGAAAAGGAGACAGGTAGGAACCTGAAGTGTCTGAGATCTGACCAAGGTGGAGAATTTATATCCAATGAATTTAATATGTTTTGAAATGATAGAGGTATCAAAAGATAGATGTCTGCACCTAGAACTTCTCCACAAAACGTTATAGCAAAGAGAAGGAACATATCTATCTTGGATTGTGCAAGGACATTAATGATTAAAAAGAATATTTCACAAAAGTATTGGAAAGAAGATGTAAGTATAGTTGTTTATACTCTTAACCGAGTATAGATAAAAAAAGGTACAAATCTGACACCTTATGAGTTGTGGCATGGGTATGAACCTAATGTAAAGTACTTTAGAATTTTTTGAAGTAAATGCTACATACTAAAGGATAGTAGAAATGGAAAATTTGATGCTAAAAGCGATGAGGGTATATTCCTAGGCTATTCCACAAAAAGTAAAGCTTATAAGTGTTTGAACTCTAAAACTTAAAAAATTGAGGAAAGTGTGAATGTCAAAGTCAATGATTATGCAGAGAAAAATGAAGCTAATAGTAAAAGAGAACTAGAAGATTACAAATCTTTTGTGTATATAGAGGAAGAAGAGGCAAGTGACAGACTTGCACTTGACGCTGAATCTCGGGTAAGCAATGTCAAGCATTAGGATAACAATGCCAAGAGAGAAGAAGAATGTGTTAAGTGATAGGAAGAAGCTAACGAGTATCAGGGAGAGCTTTTTGAGTATTCAAAAGTTGAATCTGACAATCTTGTTGGTGAACCTGATGAGAAAAATGAAAGGAGAGCAGAACCTATTCTAGCATAATATGTAAGGAGACATCACAAGCCTGAACAGATTATTGGAGATAAAGATACTGGAATTCATACTAGAAGCAAGGCAAGAGATCCAACATGTTTACTATGTGAATTTGAGCCTAAGACAACAAAGAAGGCATTAGCAAATGAAGACTGTATAGAAGCAATGAATGAAGAGATAGACCAGATAGAGAAGAATGATACCTGGACTTTGGTGCCAAGACCAGAAAATAAGAATGTCATTGGGACAAAGTGGGTATTTCATAATAAGTTGAATGAGAATGGTCATATCACAAGAAACAAAGCTAGGCTGGTATGCAAAGGCTATGCACAAGAAGAATGAATAGATTATGGGGAGACATTTTCCCTTGTAGCTAGATTGGAAGGAGTAAGAACTCTTCTTGCATATGTTTCCTATAAAGATTTCAAGGTATACCAAATGGATGTTAAGTTTGCATTTTTTAATGGTATATTAGAAGAAGAAGTGTATATTGAACAACTAGAAGGTTTTATTGATCCAAACAAAAGACACATGGTTTGAAAACTCAATAAAGCACTGTATGGACTAAAGCAAGCTCCCAGAGCATGGTATGAGAGACTGCACAACTACGTAATTACAGATTGGATTCTCAAGGACAAATGACACAAGAAACCTGTACATGAAAGATGAAGAAGGTAAAGGAATCTTGTTAGCTAAGATCTTTGTAGATGATATTATATTTGGTGGACAAGATGCCTTGTGTAAGAAATGTTCAAATGAAATGCAAATTCAATTTGAAATGAGTATGTTTGGGGAGATCAAATTTTTTGTTGGTTTACAAGTATATCAGATGGAGAAAGGAATTTTAATCACCTAGTCTAAATATGTTCATGAGATACTGAAAACCTTTGGTATGGAAGATTCAAGGCCAGTATGTACTCCCATGGCTACTGGACAAAAATTGTCTATAAATGATGATGTTGTAGAAGTTAACCAGACTCTGTATAGATCCATGATTGGAAAGCTATAGTATGTTGTACATAGTAGACCGGATATTGCATTAGCTGTTGGGATTGTGGCAAGATTCTCTGTCAATCCTAAGGAAACTCACATGATGGTTGTCAAAAGAATCATGAGATATTTGAAGGGAACTGCTAACTATGGATTGTACTACAAGAAGCATGAGAAGTTTGAACTGAGAGTGTATACAGATGCTGATTGGGCAGGAAATGTAGATGACAAAAAGAGTACTAGTGGTGGAGCTTTCTTTCTTGGACATAGATTAGTTTCCTGGACAAGCAAGAAACAAAATTGCATTTCCCAATCTATTGTTGAAGCCGAGTATGTGGCTACAATTGTGAATTGTTCAAATTTGATATGGATAAAGCAATTGTTGGTAGGCATGAAAGAAGAAATCACTAAACCAGTTGTCATTTTCTATGACAACACAAGTGCTATCAAAATATCTAAGAATCCAGTGATGCACACAAAGACCAAACACATTTCCATCAAGTATCATTACTTGAGAGAACTGGTACAAGATAAAGAGGTCCGAATGGAATATGTGAATACAAAGGAACAACTAGTAGACATATTCACTAAGGCTTTACATAAAGAAGCTCATGAATACCTGAGAAGTCAATTAGGGGTCCTTCCCCTAACTAAGGCTGCCTAGTCAAGCTAGGAGCACTGCATCAAATGTGCTACAAAGAATATCTAACAAGTTGATGCAGAGATAGGTCACACTTTAGGAGCGGCCTAGAGTTGTGAAAATTATAGCACAAACAAGAATCAGTCATAAGAAAAGATGACAGAGGGAGAAATATTGTTACTAAACTAAAAAGATGCTATCTACATCTACAGGATGTATGTTTTAGTAGCTTCTTTGGCATTTTTGTCAAAGAGGGAGATGATCACAGATGAATACACAAAATGAAATTTTTCATGGAAGATCAAGTAAGAGGGAGAAATTCAGTGGATGGTCATACAAGCATGTCTAATTGATTATGTATCAGAATGAAGCTAAGGATATTATTAATATTTCTGATGGACATGTAAGTTTTTGGATTGGTTGGTAATTCATGTGATATTCATATGGTGTTGTCATCAATGCCAAAGAGGGATATTGTTGGAAACTACAATTGAAGCAATTATTGTATTGTCATTGATGTCAAACCTTAACTGGAAAGACTGTTGCTATTTAAGAAATTACTATATCTATTTGATTGTTGCTAAGGTGATAGGCAAGGTTGGTAACAATAGCACCTAAGGAAAGGTTGAGTTATCTTGATACTTCAATGAGTACTTGATTATGTCGCACAATGATAAGACAATGTATTGTTTACCTAAGTAAGAATGAAGACTAAACTGGTAGGCTTAACTGAGAAAAAGTGAAGAAATCTAGTTTAAGCCAAGTGATGTTAGTGTCGACCGTGCTAGTATATGTCGAGTAAATTCAGTGTTGACCAAACACTAGTTAATTGCCAAGGAAGACAGTATTAGCTAAGGAAATAGTTTTTGAGGTGACCGAGCTTTCTAAAGAAGATCAAGAAGTTGAACACAGTATTGACCGAGCGTCAGTATTTTGCATTTGAGGGAGAATTCAGATTTCCAGTCGAGATCGTTGAATTCTTGGATTATGTAAAATGTGCTAACTTTATTTATAGATTGTATGAAAGCATTTAATGCACTATAAAATGTTTTATTGTAAATCTATTAAGAGATTCGAGATATTTCTAAAAGGATAGCCGAAGAACAAAATGTGGATGGATTCAATGAATCTGACCTAACCCTAAGATCTACAAAGTAGATTAAGCAGCAAAAGATGTATTGACCTAATAGAGGAAGTATTAAGGAAACCTAAGCTGAGGTTGAAGAGAGAAGTGGATGCTGGAAGTATTGTTGATGTTATTGATTGTCTAAGCAGAGAAGGCTGAAGGAGAAGTGTTGTGATTGCTTGAAGAGAGTTCCAAGAAGATCAGTGATGGAGATGGTAAAGGTTCACAGTCAGTAAGCCAGCATATGTGTACGAAATTGGATTTGATATTTGCAAAGTGAGTTAAATGTTTTTTAGATCAGTACTACTGCTACTTTCTAACCATTGTATCAGTTAAAATCCTTTTAATAGAGGTTGACCTAATAGTCATAAGTGTAAATCCTTTGAACAAGGTTGCATTCTAATGGAGTGTATGTAAGTCCTATAACAAGGCACACTTTTAACAAAGTGGTTTAAATCCTTTAACTAGGTCACACCTAATAGTGTGTTTGTAACCTTTGATAAGGTTGGCTTTTCACTGAGCTCACTTCAGAAGAGTGAGCATAATAGTAACATGTTACAAAGTGGTTTTTCCCAAATTGGGTTTCCACTATAAATCCTAGTGTTGATACTTGTGTGAATGTTTTGGTTTGAACATTTATGTGTTTTACAAGTTTGATGCTATTGGATAAGTGGACTACATTGTTATATGTTTCTATTATGCAATCAATAATGACCGAGTAGTTGTTGGTTATTAGATCTAATTTGTTGAAGAGTTTTAAAGTTTGTTTTATACATCTAGACCTAAGAACAACCAATTCACCCCCCCTCTGTATTGTTCTAAATCATATTAATAGACCTATCTTTAGGTCCTATGGTAGCATGGTATGAAGTTCTCATATGTATGACCTATCTTTTAGGTTCGGTGCTAGCATGTTGAACTCTATTAAACAATATTTAATATTCAAGCTTACATGTTTTGTTCCTAAGATGACATATGTAATTGTTTCATCAAATATGTATATATAGAACATCTATTCAGATTTGATGTATGCATGTGAGAATGCTAAGGGTGGTACGATGCAAGAAAGATTTTGTGAATGAATACTTGGTGGTGAAGTGTGTAAGAAGAAATAAGAAGTATGCAGGGTTATTGAGAAATTAGAGAGAAGGCTTGCATTCAGTTTTGCAGAAGGTTGGTCTACTGGAAAAATGTATCTTACCAGATCTACCATACTCAATTGTGGCTATGCTACTAGATGGAACTGCTTCACATATATATAGATGCAACTTTATTAGTTCAAATTTATTTTTAAGACATTTCTTGTAATAAATCTTTTGTATTAGGTAAGTTAGTCCAACTAGTAGTGATCCTACCTATAGTTAACAACTCAACAGTTAGCCTTTGTAAAAATCATTATAACCAGTCTCACCTTAACCAGTGCTTTATTCATGAGAATTATTTTCTCTATGGTTTTTCCCACCTTGGATTTCTATGTTACTTATGGTGTTATGTTGTTTACTATTTGTGTAATTTCAAGTTGTTAAATTTTATAATTATTTGAATGGTTTAAGATTGTACTAGATTAAATAAGTTTATGAAAAGTGTTTTGGAATAACTCATTCACCCCTTCTCATTTTTTTGACTTGTTAAATAGAAATTAATTATCCTATTAAATTTGGCACTTATCTAGCCATCTCTTGTCATTGTCTAGAATGTACAAATTCCCTCAAATGACTCAATCATTTGTGTGACCTGTTCATACCCTTCACTTACGTTTCTATGAAAAAAATCATGATCCATATGATAATTGTGATTTATCTTTAATAGTTTAATTCTATGAACAAAATCAAAAGACATGTGATTTAGATAACTTCTATTATTAATTCAAATAATAGATATTCTACCAAATCATTCAAAGTTAATGTATAAGTTTTTTAATTGGTTTCAAGGATCATGAAAGTATTTATCCATGTCATTCTAATCTATAAAGAGATAATATATTATTAAATAGACAATGAATGGATACACTTAATGATTATATTAAGTAGTACAAAAATAAGATCCTCTATATTTGAATCATTATCTAAGTTTAGGGAATGTATGTGATAACGATTTCATATTGTAGACATTATATTAGAGAAACTTGATACTCATTATGAATAGATTACATGTAAAGCACATATGTTCTTGTATGCCAAGCTATATAAATATGTAAAAATAATCAAAGACAACATTTTTTGGTCATTCATATGGGAGTTAGATGATCAAGAAAATATGGGTCCCCTCCAATACTCCAATTATACATTCTTTCTCTTGTCAATATAATAACTTTTCTTTGGGATTCTTAGATAAGATAATATTAGATAAGATACTTAACTATATTCTTTTATAATAAATGAATACTAATAAAGGCCTCCAATTATCCACATGTACAAATAAATTCCACAAGATTTATAATTTATTGACCTAATGTAGAAAAATATACACGAGGATTAAGAAAATGAATCAAAATACATGAGACCACGAGAAGATGAAGGTATAATATGTGTGAAATATGCGTATACACTTGGCTGAAGTTGAAAAAAATAATATTCATATAGGTAGATATAAGATAATGAAACAATTTTTTATAGAAATTAATAGAAATTAGAGGTGTAGTAAAAATAACTATTTTTACAATTGAATGTTGTTACATTGAGGTTTATTTAATAGATTATTCAAAACTTGTATAATACCTACATGTCTACTATTCTTTCTATTTCTAATGCCAAATGCTATCAAACCCTTTTTATTGCACTCATTAGACCTTCAGTCAGTTTGATGACACTTGATGTTATGACAATACTTTATGATGATGAAATAATTTGATACATTGATTATTTGAATTATATAATGTTTCTATTTAGATGATGGCTATTGTTTTCATATGATGATGTTATGTTTTATGTTATGGATGTTTATGTTAAATGGATAGTTGGTTACACTTTTTTGCTTGAATGGACATTGAAATGTACATTCTAAATTAAAAACTTCACTTTTGGATGCATATTTCTCCTAAATCATTACAAATTGGAAGATGAACTAAATTAGAGTCTTAGGATTTTCTTTCTAGATTCTAAATATATTTTTAATTTTTTTTTTTGAATTGATTTGATGAATTTCTTCTATCTCTCATGAAAACTAGTATGTTGTTGAAAACAAATTTTTTAAAGAGTGACACTCACTTCATAGAGCATAATTTTTTTCCCTAAAATATATATCAAGTTCATTCTTTAGAATTTAGTTTTCTAACATTGATATCTAGTGTTTTCAATTGGTTTCATGCCTCTATCCTCAGTATTTCATGTTTTATTAATGTTTTAAGTTAACTATAATTTTGACATATGTTCACTTCATAGCTCTTGTGACTTGTTGTGTATTTGTCCAATTTCAATTTTTTTTGATAGAAGAAGACTTAAATACCTAGTGCATAGATATTTTTTAGAATTTGTTTCTCTCATTTACTATTTTTCATTAATGTCGAACATAGAGGTTGATATACGGTAAAATATCTATGTTTAGTAAAACTCAAATTATGAAGTCAAAATAAATGTAATATATATTAACATTATATTTTTTGGAAATAATTTTTTGAGTAGAACCAAACAACATAGATAGTTTTGTATAATTGGCTCATTTGATCTACCAAGAGCTAAAGCCAAAGTGATTTTTTGTCAACGTTTTAATAGGTGTGAAGGAGACTCCATTACAGGCACGAATGATGAATAGAGAGGTTATATCAAATATTTTTTGATCTAAGAGGCTTTGATCCAACCATTTCTAGTTAATTCCTTCAAATGGGACCTCTCAAGGCTTAAATAATAATTTTTTTAAAAAAATATTGTGTTATTTCAACAAAAATTAGCATGTCCAAAAAAGTGTAACCCACTATTTTGGGGTCACCCACATGCCTAAATGGTGAGGGATGGAGTCCTAATCACTTTCTAGAGAGATCTACACAATTTATCAATCCATACCATTGCTTGTTATGGAGATATACATATATGTATGTGCTCATCTTTGTGATGAAATTTTGCAAGTACAAGACATCTTTCCCCTAAATTGGAAGGATTGAGTGTGCCCTTACATATATCTCAATGGTGAAAGATGGAGGTAGCATTTAGCTCTAAAATTAAATTCTAAACATAGTTTTATCCGATGAGAGGACATATTTGACTAACTACCTTATCCAGATTCATCAAGGTGACGTGAATCTGTGAACCCTATTTGAACATGCTTTTCATTGTTGCACCTTTATTGCATTTTGGTTGGTCATATTTAAGTGTGCATGCATTCATGTAGGTTAATGATGCATTTTTGTCATGATGTTGGTAAAAGGTTAATTAAAGGATTAAGATTATAAAGGTTAAATAATTACACCTTCTAGAATGTTGAATTATATAATTTTTTGATATTTAATTATAAATAATTAATTAAATATCTATTTTTTATATTATTAAAATATAAGTTTTAATCTTATAATTGAATATTTAATTAATATTAAATAAAAAATTGATATTAAGTGCACAATTGAATAAACTGACACTTTAACATTTACTTTTATTTAAAAAGTTGCATATTTGAGATTATGCATTAGATATTTAATTTAATTTAAATAAAAAAATTAAATCATGCATTTTTAATGCACAAATATTTAAATAAAATCAAATTTTTAATTCAATTAAAAGATCAATTGTTCAACTTAAGTAAAGTTAAAAATTTAAAAAAGTGACTTTTATTTAGTTTTAAGTTATTTTTAATTTATTTTTAAGCTTGCACTTTTTCAAACCGTAGTTTCTAGGTTTTCTTTAAAATAGATCAAAGTGGTCAAATTATATTCAATCAAGTTAAAAGAATGTTTGTTTGGTGAATTTTGGGGAATAAAGATTCTTTATTTTCAAAGATTGGGATTTTGGATTGGAATTTCATCCTCTTTTCTTCTCGAAGTTGTTTCTTGGATTTGAAGTATGGTTTTTATGTTAACAATCAAGAGTTCAAAAGAGTTTATACAAAAACCATGGGAGGCAGAGCCTCAACCATCAAGCAGGAAAATTTAGAGCCTCTAACTTAGTGAAAGTATGTAGTCATCCATATACAACAAAAGGAGCCAAAAATAGAAGAGAAAATAACAGAACTCAAAACAAAATTCACAAATTGTGATAGCAGTATAAAACTCTTCTAATGAAGAATCTCATTATGATTTTCCAACCACGTGGTCGAGCCTTGTGGACCTTCCATCCACACCACCTTCTTCTGATCCAGGATCTGAGTAAACACCTCGAGCTTGTCAAAGTAGGGACCTCTGTTGTCTTTGAGATCCTTGATCGGATTCTCGAGTGCATCATCGAAGGAAGTCTGATTCTTCGCAGTCCTAGCCCAGTCAAATCCATCTTTCATTTCATAAATGAACACAGTTTCATGGCTATCCCTGACGTATGGTTTTGATCCTTGAAGTTTTCAATTTGTCTTTTTGTCTTGCTCAAAGATTTCTGAATGATTGATTGAGGTTTATTCAATGTTTTATGATTTTAACAATTAGGGTTTGTAGAGAGGTTTTTGATGAAAAATCTGATAAAGTTTATGTCCTTAAAATCATCTGGACATATGTGTGAACTTTAAAGATATATACTAGGAAAAGACATCATTGATTTCTCTTTTCTTTATCTCCTTATAGATTTCCATTTTCAAAATATATAAATAATAACCAATATCTTTAACCTTTGGATGTATTCAATCCCTCTATTTATTCAATCTCTATATATGTATGGGGATTTTCTTTCAATAAATAAAAATAATAATAATAATAATCCTATGAAAAAATAAACCCCTTTATATTATGTTTCGAGTTTATTTAAATAAATAAATAATAGTAAAATGTAACTTTTCAAGTCTGCACCAAAAATCATTTGGCGCTTATGGCTATGTTATCGCCATGTAAGGGCTAATGTTTTTTTTTTTTTTTTATTAAAAAAAAACATGCACTCACGTTAAAAATTGCTCCATATGTTGGACTTAAGTTTGAATGTTTTATTGTTTTTATTAAACTTCATTTTACCTAACTCATACTCCTTCCTTTATCTCACGTGGGGGCTTTCTTTGTTTAAAAAAAAGGTATATTGTGGTGGGGGGCGTCCCCACCCATTAATTTTTATTTATGTATTTTATTTTATTTTTAAAGCTCCCTCACTTTCTTTCTAACGTGGGAATGGGGGACTTGGTCCGCCTTCCCAATATTTTTATTATTATTATTTATATGAATGTTTTTAATCTATTTTTTTATTATTATGGCTAGTTAATATATATTATATAAATGACTTTTTTTTCAATTTATTTTATATAAATGACTATTCTAATCTATTAATTTACATGTTTTTTAAAATTTATTATATATAAATGGTTTCTTTTAATTTATTGGATATGAATGGATTGCTAGGATTAACAAGACATAAATAATAGTTAGATGAAAATATAACTAATATCACAAGAATAATAAAGCACACAGAAAAGAACACAAGACACAAAGATTTAACGTGGTTCACCCAATTCCCGGACTACGTCCACCAACAACAAGTCAAATATTCTTATTATCGAGTGATTACAACCTGATTACAATTTACAATCTCTTACAACTCAATACCACCGCAAGAAGCTGCTAAAAACATACATCATTATGAAATCCCTAACCCTAAGCCATTTTATACAAGCTTATTTTTTCGCTTTAGGTGAGAATTGGTTACAACATGTCAGCCCAAAAATAACAAGGACGGGAAGAAAAGTGTGCAGTACTACCCTGATCAATCACCACAAGATAACATGGATTTTTAGTTTATTTGATATAAATAATTTTTTTAAAGTTATTTTATAAATGATATTTTATTTTAGTGTACTAGTATAGATAATCTTGATGTAGATCTAGAACTTGTATTTATATAAATGGAATTAATTTTTATTATTAAATAAGTTTAAATTTGAAGTATTTACTAAATGAAGTAGATTTTATGTCAAACGTTTAGTATGTGTTTTTGGTCAGTATGGGTAGTACATGCCTAGAATGGGGGTTAAACATACCAGAGGCTCAGGGTCTTTTGTAATTCATGTGTATTTGTTTTCATATTACATCATATGTGAGATGTTATTGTCATGATCATATTTATCTGAACTTATTTTCAAGTTGAGTTCACATGTGCATTTGTGTACCTTGGAGGGTTTTGATATGATTACCATGGCCACACAAGTGTTGGTATGTTCTTGATATGAGAAGGAACTAGATTGTGATTTTTTTCTCATTCTTATGCTTATTTGATCCATGAGATTATTTATTATGTTCCAACACTTTTTCTTTGTGGTTTCATGATTTGATGAGCTTGAAGAGTCCTTGTAGATATTGGTTTGTCTTCTCCTTTTTTTTAATGTTGGAGCATTATGGTAGGTTATCTAGGTGTGTCTTAGGGAAGTGGCTTAGAATAGGGGTTTGGGGCCAAAAATGGTCAGTTATAGGGTAACCTATCGTAAGTTTCTAATAAGTGATAACGTAATAATGACTTTAGGGATAACATTAAGACAAGATTAATTATGGATGTATCGACCATGCCTTGATTGCTTGTACATGCCAAGGATGAGAATAGGATGATACCTAGAGAGTAAGTATGATTAGATTCCTCAACTTAATGAGATTTTATTCTGGATCCGCATGGATCATGCTAGAGGGTCCAGGGTCCAAAGTGATCAGTCTAGAGTAACTCAAGTAGATGACCATGTGATGACACTCCCATAATATGTAGCCTAGGTCTCCTTTGTAGGTTCTACATTTTCCTCTAGTATTTGGTATTTATTGGTATTTTGGTATTTGTTATTTATTCTTTATCATTTCTTTGTAAACTCTTGTATTGACCTATGTTTTGTAGTTTGTGTCGATGATACCTTTTTGTTAACCATGTAACATTTCCATCTAGTGTACCTTTGCACTAGCCTTAATTTCTCTTAATTTTCTATTTGAGTGGGGCTTATTGTTTATCTCCTCAACAGGGTGGGCTATATCTCAGGGTTCCATGTGGTCTAGTGGTAGTGATTCTATTTACCATTGAGATCCAATGTTCATTTTCATATGTACTTGGATGATCCTAGATGTTGCTACTATGTTCATTATGGGTACCTTCTTATTGTTATCATGAGTTTCATATCGTGTAGTTTATCATGTATTGACTTGAGACATCCATTTAGAATATGTTATGTATTTGTGACTTGATTCAATATTGTGATCCCTACAACTGTTAGGAATAGTCCCAAGACATAACTGAGAGGGGGGCAGGGGGGGTGAATCAGTTATCTACAAGATTCAATTCTTTATCCAATTAAGTATAGAAGAACATTAAGCATAAAAACAATAAGATAAAACTTAACACAACACCATAATTTTGGTTACGGGGAAACCCAAATAGGTAAAAACCCCGGTGGGAATTAGCACCCACTATAAATTGCACTAGAGTATTATGATCCCTGTTAGAAGATCTTACAGCCTTATTAGGAGTTGATCTTTACAATGCATTAATTATAGTGACCTGGTCAAGGGTCAGACCCTGTTAGGAGTCTTTTACAATTAACCCTGTTAGGGGTGAGGACACATTGTTTGGGAGCACACTGCTCAAAGGGGTGAAGGTTGCAACCTTTTGTTTAACAAACACACATTATATCTAGATCTTTGGTGAGCTACGACTAGACCTTCTATCTTGATCAGTTCCAATTAATAGCATACACTCTCTACTTTGTCATATAGACCTTCTACTGATGGCACAATACTTCGCACCTTCTGGTCTGCTCTTATCTTTCAACTATCTTCCATACATAGCGATCACAACTTGACTGGCTATAAGTATCTTTCTCCAAATGATATAATCAATTCGGCCTGTTAGAAATTCCTTGAAATCATATTAGAGAAACAAAATAACTCTTTAATAATATCTCAGTTGACTATACTAAGCACACAACACAAATTAGGACCGCGCAAATCCATATGAGTAGATGCATCGCTTCACACTATCGGCTCTACCAAATTAAATGATACTTTCTTCTCATGTTGAATTACGTTATGCGCTCTTAACCAAACATTCTTAATTCTTCTCCAAACACTAATATAAACACGCATATCCAAATGATAGGGGCAACTGCTACAACAATAAAAACAATGTCGGCTTCATCAGATAAACTCAGGAAACTGTAACTAACAACTGTAGACTTCATAACTCTACCTGTACTACACAAATAACTCTGTGTCCATTAACATAGTATCATACACATGTCTACATTATAAATATAAATGCTCAAGGCTCCATTACAACCATACTATAAATCAGATACTAAACTCTTCGTGGGACCTGTTGGGAATAATTTCTAATACAAACAATTGTATTACTGTCTTCACTTAGAATAAACCTCTGTGTCTATGATATCATGATGATAACATATCTAGGAACCATATACTCAAGGCTCTCTCCATCAGGCTTCCACGCACGCTGCTTACCATATGTTGTCATCAATGAAAAATATATAGTCAGCACTGGCTTGCTGGAAAATCTCCAACAATCTCCCCCTTTGGCATTGATGGCAACATATGGAATGAAAAACAACACCAATTCAAATGTACAATTATTTTCTAATATTCTCCATTTCCTCAGCAAAACTCCCCCAATGATGAATCCTCCATCTCTTACTATTTTGTTTCTTCTTGCTAAATACTCACTCCCCCTTTCTACAATTCTTTTATAACATTCTCCATTTCCTCAACAAAACTTCCCCAAGGATGAATCCTCCATCTACTGCTGAATTCTCTAAATATCAATTGTTGTATCCTCTTACTATTTTGTTTTTCATGACTATATACTTACTCCCCCTTTGACATCAATGGAAAAGTGCGTCAATCAATTAAGCACTAGTACTACTCTTGAAGTAGCGTAGTCAACCACTCATCAGGCACTTAGGACTGATGCACTCTTGCAAACTCTAATTAGATTTAGGGATGGAATTACTCCTAGCTTCTCCTTGAGATACTCAAATGTATCCTTAGGTAAAGGTTTTGTGAATATGTCTGCTAGTTGATCTTTTATGCTTGCATAGTCCAACTTTACTTCTTTCTCTGCTACTTTCTCTCTTAGGAAGTGATATTTTATCTCAATGTTTTTTGTCTTTGCATGCATCATAGGGTTCTTTGACATATTGATAGTGCCAATGTCATCACAATGAATAAAAATAGGATAATCAATCTTAATACCAAAATCCTTTATCATCTTCTTGATTCACACAATTGTAGAGAAATTTAATGCTTCTGTAACATACTCTGCTTATGTTGTGGACTGAGAAATATGATTTTTCTTCTTACTTGTCCAAGTAACAAGTCTATCTCTAAGAAATACTACTCCTCCTAAGGTACTCTTTCTATCATCCACACAACTTTCCCAATCTGCATCTATATATACATGAAGCTCTACATTTTTTGAATTAGGATACCATAAACCATAGTCTATAGTTCCTCTCAAATATCTAAAGATCCTCTTTACTTCCATAAGATGACTTTGTTTAAGATCATTTGCAAATCTTCCAACAATACCAACTGCATTGGAAATATCAGGTCTAAATTGAGTAAGATAGATTAGTTTACCAATCATAGACTTATACAAGGTCATGTCTACTATTGTTGAATCATCTTCTTTTGAAAGCTTGCATCCTTTTATCATAGGGGTACTTACTGGCTTGCAATCATCCATCTTGAACTTCTTCAATATCTCTTTCACATACTTAGACTGATTAATGAAAATACCTTTGTTTGTCTTTTGCACATTTAGTCCCAAAAAGTACTTGGTAGGTCCAATCATGCTCATTTCAAATTCTCTTTGTATCTCCTTAGAAAATTCAACACTAAGCTTGCCATTACCACCAAAGATAATGTCATCAACAGATATAACAACTAACAATAGTCCATCAACTTTTTCTCTTATGAATAAATTACAATTTGCTACTCCTTTCTTGAATCCAATCTTAGTCAAGTATCCATCAAGTCTTTCATACCATGCTCTAGGGGCTTGCTTAATTCCATAGAGGGATTTCTTCAATCTCCATACCATATCAAGTATGTCTGATAAGGTAAATCCTTTAGGATGCTCTATGTATACTTATTCCTTCAACTCTCCATTCAGGAATTTGCTAACTTGACATCCATCTGGTATACCTTAAAGTCTTTGAATGTAGCATAGGCTAGAAACAACTTTATGGCTTCCAATCTTCTTACAGGGGAAAAATTATCTGAATAATCAATTCCTTCTCTTTGTGCATATCCTTTACATACTAGTCTTGCTTTGTTTATTACTACTATTCCATCTTTATTCATCTTGTTTTTGAATATCCACTTGGTTCCAATCACATTCTTATCACTAGGCCTAGGGACTAGCTCCCATGTATCATTCTTAATTATCTAATCTAGCTCTTCTTTCATTGCTTCATGACAATTTGAATCATTACATGCATCTTCAACACTTAAGGGTTCAATATGTGAAAGTAAGCATACCTCTTCATTAGCTGTTGAACTTTTTGCTTTTGATCTTGTTATGACTTTACTGTTCTAATCTCCAATGATGTCTTCCTTTGAATGATATCTAGATGTGAATTTAGGAACATTAGGTGTGCCTCTTTCATCTGACTTCTATAATTCTTCTTCACTACTTTCAAGGTCATTGAATAATACATCAATGTTGTCAAACATTTCATCAACAAGTGTTTCTCTAGTGGTAGGTCTAGGTTCTTATTCGATCATAGGTGCATAATCATGATATCTTTCTTGAATAATAAACTTCTCATCAATCTTAACATGAGAACTTTCAATGATCTTCTTCAATCATAAATTAAAACATTTATAAGCTTTTCTTTTAGTAGAGTAACCAAGAAAATACCTTCATCACTTCTTGCATCAAACTTGCCTATAGCTTCATCCCTCTTGATGTAGCACTTGCTTCCAAAGATTCTGAAGTATTTGACTATAGGTACATTCCCAAACCATAGCTCATAAGGTGTCTTGTCTATGCCTGGTCTCAATTGAAATCTATTGATACTATAGACTATAGTATTGACTGCATCTCTCCAATAGGTGTGTGTGACCTTTCCTTCAATCATGATGGTGTGCATTGTATCAAGTATGATCCTAATCCTTTTTTCTATAATTCCATTTTTCTCAGGGGTTTTAGGAGCACTTAGTTGTCTCTTTATCCCATGTTCTTCACAATACTCATAAAATCCGTCAGAGGTGAATTCTCCTCCTCTATATGATCTCAGACACTTTATCTTTAATCCAAACTCTTTTCAACTTTAGCATTGAATAGTTTAAACTTCTCAAATGCTTCTAATTTATCTTACAAGAATGCAACCCACATCATTCTAAAATAATCATCAACAAACAAAATAAAGTACCTTTCACCATAGTATGATCTTGTTTGAGTTGGTCCACATAGGTCTATATGCACTAGATCCAATTTTTTCTTTGCTAAATTATTCTTTCTTTTGAATGAATTCCTCACGTGTTTTCCCATCACACATTCCCTGCATATTGTATCAACTAGTTTTGCAATGCTAGGAAGGTCTCTTACTACCTTTACATTGTTTATCTTTACTATGTTGTCAAAATTGATGTGACATAGTCTTTTGTGCCATAGCCAACTGTCATATACTTTTGCAATAAAATAATTCACTTTAGGATTAAGCTAAAAAACATTACCTTTAGTCTTTGAACCTGATGCAATCATTTCTTCTTCCTTGTTATTGATGATGCACTTGTTGTCTTTGAATTCCAACTGATATCCTTTGTTAAGAAATTGTCCAACACTTAGTAGGTTATGATGCAAACCATCAACATAAAGAACATCATTAGTGTTGTTCTTTCCATCCAAGGTGATAGCTCCTCTACCTATGATAGGTTTAGGAGTTTTGTCTCCAAATATAACCATTCCACCTTTGTACCTATCTAGATGTACAAGTCTATCCTTGTCTCCTATCATGTGATGTGACCAACCAATGTCAATGATCCAATCTATCTTGATGTCAGCTTGTGAAATCAGTGCTAACTCTTGTGCTTTCTTTTCATCTTCAAGGTCCATTTCATCAAAAAGTTTCTCCATGTATTCAAGAGCAATGAATCCAATTTCATCTTCCAGTGAATCTTCATGTGATACTCCATCTCCATCATAGTAACATTCTTATGTATACTTAGGCTTGTAGTTAGTTTTGAACTTCTTGACTCT
The DNA here is from genome assembly GCA_027943335.1 of Chamaecyparis obtusa. Classification (NCBI taxonomy): domain Eukaryota; kingdom Viridiplantae; phylum Streptophyta; class Pinopsida; order Cupressales; family Cupressaceae; genus Chamaecyparis; species Chamaecyparis obtusa. Next base: position 348,763 of record BSBK01005837.1, on the reverse strand, counting down.
TGTAGGACACTTAGATGCAAAGTGACCAATCTTGTTATATAAAAATAATTTGAATGGTAACTGACCTTCATATTTTCCCTTTCCTTTCTTTTCCTTTCTTTCTTAGCAATCAAATCAATGAAATCATCTAGTTCTTTCTCTTCATCATCATCAAAATTACCAAAAGTGTTCAAGGATTTCTTACCATGGACTAAGGCTTTGAAGACTATTTCACTTTTAGGCTCTATCTTCAAACTTGATATCTCGAATGCTGAAAACTTGCTGATTAAGGTCTCTCTTTTGAAGTCTTTTGAAAATTGCATAGTCTCATCTAGGATGTTTATCTTTCTCTCATATTCTAGTGTTAAAGTAGTCATCAACTTATCCATTATGTCTTCTTTGGAAATATCTCCACCATTGTTTCTGATTCCTGTAACTGCTTCATTAATCCTTTGATTGTAGGCTCTAATGTTCTCTTCAGGTAGCATCTCCAATGTATTGTACTTTTTCTTCCATTTCTTTTTGCATGCATTCTTTTCTTGGATGTCTCCTTCAAACATGTCTTCTAGATACTTCCATATCTTGTAGGCTTTATGAACTTTTTTTATCTCTAAAAACTCACTATCAGACAAGGAATTGATAAGGGATTCTTTGGCAATAGAATTTTGAGTGAACATCTCCTTTTTCTTAGGAGTTGCATCATTCTTTGCAAGATCTTCTAGAGAGGGAATTTGAACTTCTTTAGTAGCTACTTCAAAAATCTCAAAAGCAATGCACTACAAATGTGTCATCATTTTGTTCTTCCAGTCTAGATAGTTCTCTCCATCAAACTTAGGACTTTCTTTTCTAAAGAATCTTGGGTGAACCCACAATAGTGAGTTACACTTTTTAGCTTGAACGAACACTGAACTCTACATTTTTAGAAAAATTTTCAGATTCGGATGCATATTGCCATTGAACCACTTGAAATCGGAGGATGAAGTAAATTAGAGTCTTTTAGGATTTTCTATCTAGATTCTATATATATATATATATATATATATATATATATATATATATATATATATATATATATATATATATATATATATATATATATATATATATATATATATATATATATATATATAATTTATTTGAATACCTTTTTCTTTCTCCCACGAAAACTTGTATGGTGCTGAAAACGTCATTTTCAAATAGTAACACTGTTTTCATAGAGCATAACTTTTTTGTAAAATAGATATGGATGCGATTCTTTCAAATTTAGTTTTGTAACATCTATACGGAGGGCATGCAATTGGTTTGATGACATTATCACTATTATTGCATATTTTATTAACGTTTGAAGTTGACTAAACCAAAATTTTGACCTACCTTGACTACATAGCTTATAACTTATTGTGTATTTATCGAATTTTAATTAATTTTTTTTAATAGAAAGTAGACTCGAATATGGAGGGCACTGTTATTTTTCAAAAAAAAAATTTCTTGTTTTACTATTTTTTGTTGAACGTCAAACTCAGAGGTTTATATTTGATAAAAAACCTACATTCATTTAACGTAAAAAATCATACACATAATAAATTTAAAAATAGTCAAATATATAATTGTTAGAAAGCTAGTTCCAAGTACTTGTTGTATGCAAAAGGATGTCTTTTTATTCATCCATTTGATCAGTGCACTTGAGGCCCGAAGCCATGAAATTCTCAGAATTTCTTGAAAACTTGAAACCATCTCCCATTTTAGGTACTTTCGATTGAAAGTACTAAATTTTGATCGAAAGTACTTTCTATTGAAAAAAATGCTAAATTTAGTCAATACTAAGGGACTTTCGATCGAAAGTTCCTTAGTTTCGATCAAAAGTCAAGTTTGACTTTTGATCGAAACTAATGTTGGCCTTTTTGCTGGCATTTTTGGGTAATAAGAATTAGGTATAAATAAATGTATATTTTTTTCATTTCATAAATCTGAAAGCTGTAAAATAATTCGCATTTAGGAGAAGGAAGACATTTTGGCATGGAATAATTTTATAATTTGTGATGGGAAATAAAAAGAGAAGGCTAAACAAAAGTACACGACATTATTTAGAAGAGACTGAACAAAGACTACATGAAGAATCACAAAAAAGATATCATCGTTGAAATCAATGTATGTCTAAGATGTCTCTAGATAGATATTTTGAGTTGATGGTCAAGACTTTTCTTAATGTTCATGTAAATGTGATATTGTACAGGTCTATTAGACTTAACTAGACCTAATTGTAGACCTATTTGGACTAATAGGACTTATTAGGACTAATTAGGACCTATTCTAGGACTATTAGGACCCAATTAGAATCAATGAGAACTAATTAACACCTAATTAGACTTAATTAGGACTAATTAGGAATTAATAGGACCTATTAGGACTAATTAGGACCTATTAGGACCTATTAGGACCTGTTAGGACTAATTAGGACTAATTAGGACCTATTAGAACCTAATTAGGACTAATTAGGACCTATTAGGACTAATTAGGACCTAATAAGACCTATTAGGACCTATTAGAACCTATATGAACCTAATTAGAACCTATATGAACCTAATTAGAACCTATTAGGACCTATTAGAACCTAATTAGAACCTATATGAACCTAATACTACCTAATAGGACCTATTAGGACTAATTAGGACCTAATAGGACCTATTAGGACTAATTAGGACCTATTAGGACCTATAGGACTAATTAGGACCTATTAGGACCTATTAGAACCTAATTAGGACTAATTATGACCTATTAGGACTAATTAGAACCAATCAGACTCAATTAGGACCAATTAGGACCTAACATGACCTACTAAATTCAATTATGACTAATTAGACTCAATTAGGACCAATTAGGACCTAATATGACATATTAGATTCAATTAGGACTAATTAGACTCAACTAGGACCAATTAGGACCTAATATGGACCAGTTAGGACCTAACATGACCTACTAAACTCAATTAGGTCTAATTAGACTCTATTAGGACCAATTAGGACCAACTAGACACAATTATGACCAACTAGACTCAATTAGGACCAATATGGACCAACTAGACTCAATTATGACCAACTAGACACAATTATGACCAATTAGGACCTAATTAGGACCTATTAGATTCAATTATGACCTATTAGATCTAATTATATTGAATTAGGACCAATTAGGACCTAATATGGACCAACTAGACTCAATTAGGACCAACTAGACATAATTATGACCAATTAGGACCTAATTAGGACCTATTAGGACCTAACATGACCTACTAAACTCAATTAGGACTAATTAGACTCAATTAAGACCTATTAGGACCTAACATGACCTACTAAACTCAATTAGGACTAATTAGACTCAATTAGGACCTAATATGACCTATTAGACTCAATTAGGACTAATTAGACTCAATTAGGACCTAATATGACCTATTAGAGTCAATTAGGACCAATTAGACTCAATTAGGACCAATTAGGATCTAATATGGACCAATTAGGACCTAACATGACCTATTAGACTCAATTAGGACTAACTAGACTCAATTATGACCAATTAGGAACAATTAGGACCTATTAGATTCAATTATGACCTATTAGATCCAATTATAGTCAATTAGGACCAATTATGACCTAATATGACCTATTAGACTCAATTATGACCAATTAGACTCAATTGTGACAATTAGAACCTAATATGGACCAATTAGGACCTAACATGACCTACTAAACCCAATTAGGACTAATTAGACTCAATTAGGACCAATTAGGACCAACTAGACACAATTAGGACCAACTAGACTCAATTAGGACCAATATGGACCAACTAGACTCAATTATGACCAACTAGACACAATTATGACCAATTAGGACCTAATTAGGACCTATTAGATTCAATTATGACCTATTAGATCTAATTATAATCAATTAGGACCAAATAGGACCTAATATGGACCAACTAGACTCAATTAGGACCAACTAGACACAATTATGACCAATTAGGACCTATTAGGACCTAACATGACCTACTAAACTCAATTAGGACTAATTAGACTCAATTAGGACCAATTAGGACCTAATATGGACCAACTTATACTAATTATGACCAATTTATACTTCATACATGTGTAGGAAATGCTCAAGAATCACAAGTTGAACAAGCTGCCCAACCTTTAGAAGTTGGAGAAGGGTCATCAAAAGCTCAACAAGCCCAACCTTCAGAAGTTGGAGAAGGGTTATCACAAGCTCAACAAGCACAAGTATCAAAATATCAAATAAGTACACTGTTGGTTTTTCCCTTTGATCTTCAACTTGTAGATTTATACTTTGATGGATAACTTTAATGATACTTTGACTCTATCACCACTCCAAAGTCTACAAGGAAGAGGGCCAATTAACAAGGATCAACAATGAGATCCTCCTACACTTTGAGCCTTAATGCTCAGGCGGGTGTACCCTTGAATCACTTCTCCAAAGGAGTCTCAAAACAATATACAATTGTGTCCTTTACTAACTAATTGAAAGATATTATCATTTAAATTTGGGTGTGTGTGGTTGATGACAATGAAATGCCTCTAGAGAATGGACCTTAACCTAGGGAAAAGAGTCACCCAATTACATACATCACCTAAAGATCTTAAAGAAAACACTCTTGGGCTCAAGATAAGTGCTTTTCCTATTACCCCTCTCCCTCAAACACTAGGACATTAGATTCTTATTTGGTTGTAAACTCACTGAACTCACCTAGAAGACTTTAATCCTAACTTTGTTAGGAACTCAGAGATGACTTCACAATACTCTTTGTTTACCATATGCTAATACACTTTATGATACTAACATATATGAGCTCAGAACCAAAACAAGAAGACATACACAAATGTAAGATTGGAACTCAATAGCATTCTCATTAACATATTCAAGATCAATATACAATCAAAGCAACACAAAGATAGGAAATAGACCCAAAATCTAGCTCCTCTTTCCTCAAATGTTCATACAATCACAACCACTGGAACTGACCGAAATTCAAAATAGAACCTTAGAACTGAACCCTTACTCTATCAAAAAACTAACTACTTATACCCCTAGTCACCTTGGAATCCTCAAAGAGGATGCATCAAGCTTCGGGTGACTAGGGTTAGGGTTTCAACTACCTAATCAATCAAAAATACAAAAAAAGTTATTGTAGGGGAAGAAACACAAGCAACCCAGAGAAAACAAATCTCAGACAGATATGCCATCATCAAAATCTACGTGAATAGTATAGAACACCAAGGAATTGCCATGAAAACTAGTCAAATCGGCCACCTACAAACACACCTTCAGCACAAAACCACACTTCTCCTTGTACAAAAATATCATGTCACTGACCATGGAGACCCTCAGATCAGTCGACAACAACTAGCACCACCAAACCAATCGAAAATGGCTGCTAAAACCATAAATTTTGGTACTTCTTGTCGCTAGAAACCCTTTGTAAAGTTGAATTTGAATTTCAACAGCTATATTGATGGCGCCAGCAGCATATCAGCGGTCCAAATTTAAATTTAGGTCAACTTTAAGTCATAACCAGCAGATCTTTCCTTTTTACGAGCTTTATGATTTATCTTTTAAAAAGCCCCCAGTCATATTTAGCGAACTGGCGACTGAAGACCTTTTCCAGTTCACAGAATACTTTATCTCTCTGCCATTTTATTGTGCAAATGAGTGAAACCCTTTGAAATTTGTTAGAGCCGCTAACCTTTTTATCCAGACCGCTAGACCTTAGAACCCTACTTGGGCCTGCTACTTGTCATCATACCATTCGCTACTTACTGCCCAGTCACCACTGACACAGGACCCACTCTTTGTAAACCTTCAAATTGGATAGTGGGTGCAAGATCTCATGGCTCTAACACAACCCATGAGATCATGCGCTAGCCATTGATCCTTTGCAGATGTCAGAACCCACTGAGACACGTTGGATACCAGGTCCCACTGACAACTGCCAAATCAACATTACATGGACCAATCAGAGATGAAAAATCTAGAAACACTTGGCAAATGGTCCCAGTGACACAACCAATAAGAAATCTCCATTTGTAACACCTATCAGTGGACCCACAATAGTCATCCTATACACATGGAGAATCAAACGGCTGGTGCATAATCTCAAGGGTTCAAAAGATTCTTTGAGATCATGCGCCCGCCGTAGATTCTGAATCTTTTCCATCATCATGAAAACCTGACCCCACCCTATCGAGTAAGATCCTTCGATGAATGAGTGACTGCCATGTCACAAAATCTGACAAGCGGACATGTAACTTTTCCTTCACTCATAGGTCCCTCTGACAACCCTACCATATCATCATTTCTCTCAGCCAATGAGGAGCGGCCATTTGTGCTTACATGTCGATGGACCCACCCACTTGAAAAGCTTTGTCACAAAGGGGAATCAATGGCTAGTGTAAGATCTCATGCCTCTGACAAATCTTATGAGAACTTACACCCGCCATTGGATTGAGATGCTGTAAGAGAACCGGGCCCATGAAATAAAAGGCCGAAACTATAGGAAAGATTAAGCACTGGGACTTAGGAAATATTAAAGCGCTAGGTAGTAGAACATTAGGAAAAATTAAAGGGGGGCCTGACATGGTGATAAAAATATAAGCACGTGAGTTTTAGAAACTTAAGTGACCTGAAAAAGTAACAGCAAATTAGAATAGGGCCAGGGTAAAGCGAAGGGTTTTTCAAAGTAACAGCTAGATTTTAGAAATTTTGCCTAGGGTTTCAGCCAGAGACATGGAAAAATACTGCAGAGGCCAGGGGAAAGATGATGAAGCCATGAAATTTTTTGCACATGCTAACAATGGCTCTATCTGGGGATGTATGCCTCTTGCAAGCATAGCAAGGATCTAGAATCACTAGTTAAAGCAGACCATCCTACTGGAAAAAACTGACAACAAAGAGCAACAGGACCAAAACCCTATAGACCAGGACAAAATAGGATAGGGGCAAGCAACTTTACAAAATTTATAGAATGTAAAGACCTAACTACTATTCATGGAAAACAAAATACCTTCAATTGAAGTATCTCTTCAAGAATTGTCCATGAACTGGAAATTCTTGAATATCACCATTAACTCTTTCACAATGTATGAATCTTGGCCCCATTTCTCATGAATTAGATATGGCCCTAGCCAGAGTGGATCAAATTTACCATGTTTTTCTTTATCCTCCAGTTTGGCATTCCAAATTAACACCAAATCACCAGGCTCAAACCTTCTTTCAACAGTCTTCTTGTCATACAAATTCTTAACCTGTAACTACAACCTGGCATTCCTTGCAGTTGATTCTTTTCTAGTCTCATCCAACCTAATGAGGTCTTCAATTCTCAACTACATCTCATCATCTATATCATCATCATATAATTGAACAAAATTATACATTTCCAATAAATTATTCTGAGGCATTCTTGCATGTATTCCATATACTAGGTCAAATGGTGCACAACTAGTTGCCCTCTTCACAGTTACCCTATCAGCCCATACAGCTAATGGCAGTTTTGAATTCCATGCCCTCTTATTCTTTTCAAGAATCCTCCTGAGGATCTTAATCAAACTCTTATTAGTAGATTCTTCTTGACCATTTCCTTGTGGATGATAGGGTGAGGAATTAGAAATTTGAATTCCTAGACCCTTGCAGAATTCCTTGTATTCAACAGACCTGAAGCACATGGCATTATCACTAACTATCCTATCAAGGCAACCAAACCTTGTGACAATATTATTCAATAAGAAATCAGTCACCACCTTACTAGTTGCATTTCTTGTAGGGATAGCCTCTACCCACTTAGTAAAGTAATCAGTGGCAACTAGTATCCAAGAATGTCCTCCACTAGAATTTTTTGGTATCTCCCCTATGAAATCAATTCCCCATTGTTGGAAAGGAGCTTGTACTTCTACTAGCCTTAATGGCATGTTACTTGAAAATTTAAGCTTACCAGAGAACCTTTGACAAGCATCACACCTCCTCACCAAACTCTCTGCATCCTTGAAGATTGTCGGCCACCAAAAACCTGCTCTCAAGATTTTATGAGTAGTTGTTTTACCCATATAATGCCCACCACAAACTCCCTCATGCATTTCCTTTAACAACTTATTATCCTAATTCTCATCCACACATTTCAAAAGTATGCAATCTAAATTCTTTCTATACAATTTACATTTCACAATCACATACTTAATGGCCTGTAATTTTAATGTCCTCTTCTTATTGTCATCCATGTCTACTAGACATCTTATGTTCCTTAAGTAATAGATGATATCTTGATACCAGATACAATCATCCATATCACATGTGTAATCAACCATAGCTTGATTTATCTAATTTGCATCAAGATTGGATTCAGCCATCAGTTTTTCCAATCCTTGTCCTCTAACCAATTTAGTAATTTGGATATCAGTGTTGAATTCTTGGATCCTATTGATCCATCTGCATCTTCTCCCAGACACCTCTTGCTGTGAGAAAATATCTTTGACTACTGCACTTAGCACAAAGGCAATCACAATTGTCCCATTACATAACATCTAAAAGCTTTGATATCCTTAACCAATGCATAGGCTTGTTTCTCATTGATGTCATATTTCAATTCAGAAGCCTACAAAGATTTACTGAAAAATGCAATAGGCTGCTCAAAACCATCCTTATTCTTTTGTAGAAAAACTACAACAATAGTGTGAAAAGATGCAAAGGAAAAGATGTGCATTAGGATACTATAATCAGGTGCCTTAAGCATAGGTGCATCTTTAATGGCCTACTTGATATTCTTAAAAGCTTCATCAGGCTCACCTTCCCATGTAATAGCAGATCCTTTCTTCAACATCTTGGATATAGGTCTAGTGACCTCAGAAAATTTTGTTACAAATCTTCTCAAGAAGTTTACCTGACCAGAGAAGGACTAAATTCCTTTGATATTCTTTGGTCTTTGAATCTTATCAATGGATGCCACCCTCTCAGGATCAATCCTAACTCCTTTCTTGCCAACCAAATGGCCAAGCAACTTACCCTTAGTGACACCAAATGCACATTTCCTTGGGTTTAATGAAATACCATATTCCAAGGCCCTCACAAATATTTTCTCTAAATGAGTACAGTGGTCTTCTTCCTTCTTGGAATAGGAAGTTAAATCATCTTGATAAACAACAAGGAAATCATCAATAAAATTTGAAAAGGAAACATCAATTGCCCTTTGAAAAGTAGCACCAACAATTGTGAGACCAAAAGGCATTCTCACATAAACATATGTCCCCCAAGGTGTTGTAAAAGCTATCTTAAACTATTTTGATTCTTTGACAATTTCCTGATTATAACTAGAGAAACCATCCATCATAGACATCAATTCTGATCCGATCACTCTCTGCAACATAGCTTCCGTATTGGGCAGACAATAGTTATCCTTTAATGAGCTCATGTTCAAATTCCTAAAGTCCACACAAAGTCTAATGTCACCATTCTTCTTTCTAATAGGGACAAGATTTGAAACCCAAGAAGAGTGCCTTATAGGCTTGATAATTCCAGCATCTCTCAGCTTCATCAACTCTTCTTGCATCTTGGGTGCCAAAATAGGATTGATAGGCCTTTGTTTTTGCCAGAAAGGTTTAGCATCTCCCCTCAAAGGAATGATATGCTGAAACAAGTCTTCTCTATAAAAATTTGGGTCATCATATGACCATACAAAAACATGCCTGAATTTTGTCAATAACTCAATCAAAGATTTTCTCACATTGTGAGACATGTCCCTACCAATGTATACCTTCTTAGGTGCCTCATGTGTTCCAAGATTTATCTCCTCTAGATCAGCATGGTCTTCTCTTTTGATATTCTTTTGAACTCTATCTTGGTTATCAAAGATAGTTTCCAAAACAACAAGCCCCTTGGGCACCTTGTTAGTTTTAAGTTGAATGACTTCATTGCCAAAGACAACCCTCTTTCCTTCTATAGTTTCAACCAAAGTTGAGTAATCAAATTCCTGACCATGATACTGATCTTCACAACTCATAAACTTCAAGATATCATTATCATCATCAAAAACCTACCAATTTTCAATATTGTCTGGTACACTAGGCCTAGCCTGAATTTCAACTTTAGAGATACCAGTAAATGTAATATCACTGGGATTGATTGATATATTGGCTAACAAGTCAGTCATCTTATTGTTACTCCTATCCTTCCATTCAATATTGAAGGCATCAAAATGTTCAATCAAATCCCAAACTGCATTCCTATATTGTTTTAACCTTTTGTTCTTGGAAGCATATAGTGACCTGACTTGGGACACCACCAACTTAGAATCACCAACAACACCTAAGCACTTAATACCATGTTTTTGTGCCAACCTCAGTCCTAACAACAATTCCTCATATTCTACTATATTGTTGGTACAAAAGAAATTCAATGTGAAAGAAAACTTTTAGGTGTTTCCATTAGGAGAAATAAGTAAAATACCTGCTCCTACTCCATCCTTGCAATTTTCACCATCAAAGTACATTACCCACAAATCACCCTTCATAGAATTAACACTTACCTCAATCGAGATAGGTGAAAAAATAGGTTCCTTCTCAAGTGCAAGGATCTCTGCCCTAAAAGCATTAATATCAGTATCCACAAAACATGTAGTTTCATTATCAATACTTCTCTCAATCATGTGGCATACTCTTGGTTCTTGCTTAATCTTGACAAACTGATCACCAATCTTGAAAGTAGCATAGGACAGATCACACTGTAAACATCCACCCATGGCAACACTCCACCTTCTAGATAGTAGCATCCCATAATGAGGAGGGATGCCCAATACCAAAACACTCATTGTTAACTCTTTCTCTGGATGTGCTACCAACCTATATGGCATTGCATTGATAGTCCCAATGACTGGTACCTCCCTCTGATCCATTGCACAACATCTACCTTGAACTGTATCAACTTTAAGGCCCAACTTTTCCATAATCTTAAAAGGCATAACAGTATTAGAGGCACCACTATCAATCATACAATTTCTTAATTTCATTCCATTCACAAGGACACTTAAAAATAATGGATCAATGTTTTCAAGGCTAGCATTGACAGAACTATCCAAATATATAGGAGGAATTTGAGATACAATTCCCTGAGTAGCAACTCCTTTCAAATCTTTATCTTGAGATCCATTGTGTTGGTTCCTAGAATCACTAGACTCGATACTAGTGATTTCAGGATGCCAATTGATAGATTCCAAGCCTTTGCTTTAACTTGAATCCCTGCACTTTAGGTTAGAAACTAGGGTGGGTTTACCCAATAACAGAAAACTTGAAATAACTTAAGGACTAAATATTTTATCAACTAATGAATCTAGGTTAGGATTCTAACTTGAGAATTGAAACAACTAAATTACAACTAACAAAACTAAAATCTATGCACTAATACTAGTTAGGTTTAGAAAGTTAGAATATCAATGTAATCACTAATCAATGAAATACAAACTGAAAGCTTGCAAACTAAGTCCTAAAGATTGATTGAAATGCTTTGAAATTGAGATGAGGGCAAAACCTGGAAACTAGTAAATGAAGTAATCAGATATGTAAAGTAAAATACTAAATATGAGATCAGTGCCTATAACATTGGGCATCAGAGTCCTAACAATCAAAATGTGTTAGGAGACAAAAATGAAATCCAAATCACCAGTATAGACAACTTTATTGAATTTAACTCTGATGTTTATAGACCAACCAATTGTGCAATTTGGAAGAGTTTAACTAAAAACATGTCCTGGGAGACCAATAGTTTCATCAAATATACTGATAACTGAATTCAAATTGATCACATTAAAGGAACTCAAAAGAATTCATCCACACATAAATATCATCAAAAACTCTGAATTATAACATTAAAGAAATTTAAACTTATCTTGATCCAGTAGTGTTACAGTACTGATCACATTTTGTCTACTAGCCCTCCAGATCCGCCCAAAAAAATTTACTCCATAATGAGCGTATATATCATCATAAATTTGTTTTAAAATATTTAGCCTCAAAAGAATAATAATTGTTTTTTGTCCAATAAAAATATCCCCCCTATTTATAAACTTCTCACACCATTTGGGTGAAAAATCACACCCCTTCATTTAATATAAAAAATAAAACTACCCCCTTATACAAAAACCTAATCCATCTAACCACCCCCCAACACCTAAGTATTACACATTTTAATTAATCTTTCCACCTCCTTCTCCTTTCATTCCCGACCACAAATCCCCTACAAAATGCAAAAGACAAAACAAAAAGTTAGCCGGTAAATAAAACCAATAAAAGTTAAGTAGAAATTAATAAAATCCAAAAAACCTAATTAAAAACTACCAACAACTAAAACATTTAGGTTAGAAAATACATAAAAATCATTCCCGAAAGCATTGAAAATTTAAAACTAAAAACATCAACAAAACTAAAGAACCTAAAAATAAACAAGTAAAAACCATAAGTAGGACAAATTCAAGGTTTTATTTTAGAAATAAAATATTTAAGAAACACAAACCCTAAATAGAGAAAAGAGATCAATTTATATTATATTCACAATAGATTACAATAATGTAAAATTAATAAAAGTCTTTTCACCTTACAAGATAAGATTATAAAAATTAAAAACACAATAAGGTAAAAATGTCAAATTACTTTTAGGGATATGAAAGCTAAAATTATTATCAAAGTATTTCAAAGTATTTGTCTAACTATTTACCTTATCATATTTTAACTTTAAGATTTTAGGGCAAATTTGAGGTGAAACAATAAAATTAAAAATAAAAATAAATCTTAGAAATAAGATAGAACATTGCATAAAAGAAATCAATCACTTTCATAATCCCAATAATTCATTTCAAAATTATTAAAAATAAATAAATCAAAAATCTAATATTAATACCTTTATTTATACATATGTTTCCAAGAAAAAACATAGAATAATCGGTAAGGGGGGTAGAGTCAGGTAGTTAGGTAGGAAGAGGATGAGTCAAGAGGTCGAGTGTTCAACTCCCTCTCCTCATTCTTTTTCCTAAAATTAAAAATAATAAAATACACAAAAATATATAATAACCACATTATTAAATTGTAAAAAATAATGAGGGAATAATCTATTAAATTGTAAAAAAAAAACATGAGGGAAGAGGTGACTCCCTATGTTGGAGGTTGTTTTAATTCTTCAACTGCACACAAAAATGAAAATAAATAAATATTTTCTCCTAATCCTCTCAAGGAATATAAATAGACTAACTGGTTAGGGGGTAGGAGGGTAGGTAGGTAGTAAAATGGGGTTGGCTTGAGAGGTTGAGTGTTCAACTCCCGATCGCCACCCCTTTTACCTAATTTTTTAATAATTATTTTATTCCAAAAAATATAAATGCTTTTAAAACTTATAAATAAAATTATTAACTTTTGCTTTGAAAATCAAACCATATAAACATTGTGGACCCCTTTTTAATTATTTAAATTTTTAAAAATAGGGAAATAATATTAAAATAAAAATAAAATATCATACTTCCCTAATGTGTTTGTAATTTTAGGACCTAAATTTTTAGGTGTCAACACATTGCATGCAACATCATTGTTATGAACATTATCTACCCATGCAATAGCTCTGTCTTTGTGTTCAGGGATCCTCAACAATTCTGACAATGGAACCTTAATTGTAATTTGGGACAATACAGATAACATATCAACAGGAGCAGTGGGAGGAACCTCAATCTACATTGCCCTAGTGTCCTTTTGCTTATCTGATACATTAGTTGTATTGGTGACTTTCATTTTTTCATTCTTAGCCATTGTGTTAACTGGCTTCTCAATCTCACTAGAAAATCTTTCAACTCCAACTCCCTTAGGCTCACAATTCTTACCTTTTACATTCCTGAATTTCACCATGTGATCACCTTTTGATTTGTTCTCATTAGGCTCTCTAGAGTTGGTACTCTTTATAAACATTCTTGCAACTTTTCTATTTGTATCCCTTGCCACCACGCCCCTAGTTTGCACTTGGACAATCATTTCTATAGTAATCCTATCCATCTCTTCTCTAGAAGGTCTCCTTAAATTTATTGGCTCAGAAGAAGAGTTCATGTTACATCTCTTCTTATCAATGTCTTCACTATTAGAAAAAACCTCTTGATGAAAAAAGGCCTGAGTGTGTCTCTTCACATTTACATCTGCTTCTTCATCAAAATCATAATCATCTTCATATCCTAGATATGAAGTAGCCATGTTGCATCCAACATCATCTTGATCTTCTTCTTGATTTATCTCCTCATTGCCACAATCTTGATTTGTAGCCATAGAATGTGCAACCACACAATGCTTCTCAGAATGAGGGGACTGGCATGCAACACATCGAGGTACGTCCTCCATGACATTTATTGAATCTTTTTGTAGAGGGTCAAGGACACCTCTGTCATTGTTTCCTCTTACAACAGGGACAACATGCTTTCCATCCTTCCATTGGGTGTTGTAGGGTTAGTTCTACAATCTATTCTGCTTATTGAAATTGTTGTTGAACTGAGGCCTTTCATTGGTAGGAGCACTGATGTTCCTATTTGCAGGTGCCTTCAAATCCTTCAATGCATTGAGCACCTTATCCAATTTATCTTCTTCTTGCCTCCTAGTTCCAACATTCCTATCATTTTCCTTTTTGTATTTCTTGTCCCCAAACAACTTAGGGTCATCTCTCTTCCCACCCAACTTCCCTGATATCTTCATATTGTTCTCAATATTGACAGTAATCCTAAAAGCATCCCTAAGAGTCCTTGGTTCCTTTTCCCTCAACAAGTAACCCATCTTTCCATCAAATGCATTAAAGTATGTGGTTAAACAAACATTATCATCTAACCGCATAATTTGGAACAACTTATGCATGCCCTTCTGAAATCTCATATTAAATTCAACTGCAGATTCATTATGATTTTTCCTTATGGTATTGAATTTATTCAACATAAAACTAGCATTAGGCCTATCACCATACTGCTCTTTAAAACATCTCTCAAAAGAATCCCAAGTATCAATACATTTATCAGGAAGTCTCTTAAACCAATCTCTAGCATCCTCCATTAGAGATTGAACAAATAATTTCATGACTGCATCCTCATGCTCTACCTCATCATCATTAAGCATATCAAAAAATAACCTAAGATGCTCCTCACAACTAATAGCATTATTACCAGCAAACTTAGGTACCTTATCTCTTATATCATTTGGAAAAGCATTTGGGTAGCCTAGTATCCCATCAAAACTAATTTTCCTATAGCCTTCTAGTTGCATAGGTCTTCTTTGAAATCCTAAACTAGTGTTCCCACTAGAATTATTATTTTTATCTACATTCCCACCCACTTGCACATTTGACTTTCTATTAGGATCAACAAATGATTTGGTAGATACATTAGGAATTAGATTACTAGTAGTAGCATTGCTAAGTGGAACAGTAGTGTTCATAGATGGCATACCTAGTTCAGTAGTAGAAGGGCCATGAACATTAGCTGATGAAGCCTTCAAGAATTGGATCTTTCTTCTTTTCTTTGCAATAACAGCATCAACTTCAGCTCTTTCCAACTCCTGAGCTAGAGCTTCATCCTCTTTTCTTTTTCTTTCTATCTCTGTCTCCCTATTTGATTTATGTGGTGGGACCCCTACTATTGTCACTGGTTTTCTTATTTGGACACCCACCATCTTTTGCTTTCCTTTTTCATTAATAACTACAGTAGGCCTAGTGATCTCATGCCATTCCTACCCTTAGGAAAAGGAGCATAACTTTGCACTTGTTTGATCATAGGGCCTTCTTCATCAAACTCATGGCCTTGCAACAAGTGTTCCTACTCACTTCTTAGAGCTTTAAGATCACCAAAAACATCATGCTACAACACCCTAGGAGTAGAAGCAAGCATCTTGTTTCTCTCCTTCATTTCATTAATTTTTCTTAAAAGAGACTGCCTCTCCATTAGAGCATTTACTTTTTCAGCCTCTCTCTCCTCTTGTAACCTTTTGTATATGGCATCTTTCTCTACCAATTGCAACCTAAGTGCATTTAGGTCATGTGGATCTACCATGTTGTCTGCAGAGCTTGATGATACTTCCACATCAGTAGGATGCTGATATGGGAAATGCACTCACCTTGGTTCCATGGGCTACCTTCTGAATATGTCCTCATCAGGATCTAGATTCAGCCCATAATCCTTTTCTCTAGCATGTTCATCCTGACCTACAGGTAATGAACCCTTATCTTGAAATACTGCTTCTGGGGTATCATAAAATTTGTCTTCAGAGCATCCACTGTATGATCTAGAACTTATGCCTTTTGAATCTTCCTCATTAGAGGATGCAAGTGGTGCTCTACCTCTGGTATTTCTTTTCTCTTTCATAGGAGCACTAGTAGAATCTTCATTCCTCATGATCCAACTCCTTTTCTCCTGTCTAGGCAATTGTTCCAGAGCAATCTCTGGATTCTTCTTGACAAAGGACCTAGTATTCCTTCTCTTGTCCATGATTTACAGCCTATAACACTGGTTCTAACCTTTTAAGTCACCACCCACCAAAGTGGGGAATCCTTTAACTGAATACAATAGGAAAACAAGAGTGCACTTTGAAAACTTTTATCTCTAGACTCTCCCTAGTAGAGTCACCATTCTGTTGGTGACTTGGATGGGTAAATCAATTTGGTCAATAAGATTTTGACTTTGCAAGATAACTACAACCAGAGATTTTAACAAATATAATTATTCATTGTTGTTCTCCCCAGTAGAGTCACTATTTTGTTGGTTGTTCCCTTTGATCTTCAACTTGTAGATTTATACTTTGATGGATAACTTTAATGATACTTTGACTCTATCACCACTCCAAAGTCTACAAGGAAGAGGGCCAATTAACAAGGATCAACAATGAGATCCTCCTACACTTTGAGCCTTAATGCTCAGGCGGTTGTACCCTTGACTCACTTCTCCAAAGGAGTCTCAAAACAATATACAACTGTGTCCTTTACTAACTGATTGAAAGATATTATCATTTAAATTTGGGTGTGTGTGGTTGATGACAATGAAATGCCTCTAGAGAAGGGACCAATGCCTTAACCTAGGGCAAAGAGTCACCCAATTACATACATCACCTAAAGATCTTAAAGAAAACACTCTTGGGCTCAGGATAAGTGCTTTGCCTATTACCCCTCTCCTTCAAACACTAGGACATCAGATTCTTATTTGGTTGTAAACTCATTGAACTCACCTAGAAGACTTTAATTCTAACTTTGTTAGGAACTCAAATATGACTTCACAATACTCTTTGTTTACCATATGCTAATACACTTTGTGATACTAACATATATGAGCTCAGAACCAAAACAAGAAGACATACACAAATGTAATATTGGAACTCAATAGCATTCTCATTAACATATTCAAGATCAATATAAAATCAAAGAAACACAAAGATAGGAAACAAACCCAAAATTGAGCTCCTCTTTCCTCAAATGTTCATACAATCACAACCACTAGAACTGACCAAAATTCAAAATAGAACCTTAGAACTGAACCCTTTATCAAAAAACTAACTACTTATACCCCTAGTCACCTTGGAATCCTCAAAGAGGATGCATCAAGCTTCAGGTGACTAGGGTTAGGGTTTCAACTACCTAATGAATCAAAAATACAACAAAAGTTATTGTAGGGGAAGAAACACAGGCAACCCAGAGAAAACAAATCTCAGACAGATCTGCCATCATCAAAATCTGTGAGAACAGTATAGAACACCAAGGAATTGCCATGAAAACCAGTCAAATCGGCCACCTACAAACACACCTTCAGTACAAAACCACACTTCTCCCTATACAAAAATATCATGCCACTGACCATAGAGACCCTTAGATCAGTTGACAACAACTAGTGCCACCAAACCAATCGAAAATGGCCACTAAAACCATAAATTTTGGTACTTCCTGTCCCTGGAAACCCATTGTAAAGTTGAATTTGAATTTCAATGGCTATATCCATGGTGCCAACAGCATATCGATGGTCCACATTTAAATTTAGGTCAACTTTAAGTCATAACCGTCAAATCTTTCCTTTTCACGGGCTTTATGATTTATCTTTTAAAAAGACCCAAGTCATATTTAGCGAACTGGTGACTGAAGACCTTTTCCAGTTCACAGAATACCTTATCTCTCCACCATTTTACTGCATGAACAAGTGAAACCCTTTGAAATTTGTTGGAGCCGCTAACATTTTTATCTAGACCGCTATACCTTAGACCCCTGCCTGGGCTCAATTTATGGTACTTGTCATCATACCATTCGCTACTTACCACCTAGTCACCACTAACACAGGACCCACTCTCTATAAACCTTCAAATTAGATGGCGGGCACAAGATCTCATGGCTCTGACACAACCCATTAGATCATGCACTAGCTGTTGATCCTCTGCAGATGTCAGAACCCACTGAGACACGCTGGATACTAGGTCCCACTAACAACTTCCAAATCAACACTACGTGGACCAATCAGAGATGAACACTCTAGAGACACCTAGAAAATGGTCCCACTAACATAACCAATAAGAAAGCTCCATTTGTAACACCTGTTAGCAGACCCACAACAATCATCCTACACACATGAGAATCGGATGGCTGGCACATAATCTCAAGGGTTCAAAAGATTCTTTGAGATCATGCGCCCACCGTAGATTTTGAATCTTTGCCATTGTCATGAAAGCCTAACCCCACCCTGTCGAGTAAGATCCTTCGATGAATGAGTGACTGCCATGTCACAAAATCTGACAAGCAGACATGTAACTTTTCCTTCGCTCATAGGTCCCTCTGACAACCTTGCCATATCATCATTTCTCTCAGCCAATGAGGAGTTTCCATTTGTGCTTATGTGTTGATGGACCCACCTGCTTGAAAAGCTTTGTCACAGTCAGAGAACCGGGCCCAGGAAATAAAAGGCTGAAACTATAGGAAAGATTAAGTGTTGGGACTTAGGAAATATTAAAGTGCTAGGCGGTAGAACATTAGGAAAAATTAAAGGGGTGCTCGACATGGTGATAAAAATATAAGCACATGAGTTTTAGGAACTTAAGTGACCTGAAAAATAGGGCCAGGGTAAAGCGAAGGGTTTTTGAAAGTAATGACTAGATTTTTGAAATTTTGCCTAGGGTTTTAGCCAGAGACATGGAAAAATACTGCAGAGGCCAAGGGAAAGATGATGAAGCCATGAAATTTTTTGCACATGCTAATATACACATCTCTCTCTTTCTCTCACTGACTCTCTCGATTTATTCACTATCTCAATTTAGTCTCTTATTGGTGAATATACATTTTGGGTCTTTCCCCTAAGAATAAGTTATTGTTTTTGTTGTGTACATGCAGCCTTTGATGATGAAAATGTTGGAAAAAGGGCATCCCAAGTTGATTCAACCCAAGGTCAAACAAGTATGTGTTTCTCTCATTAATGTATAAATTATTATAGGTAGAACACATGTTCAAGAGCTTGTAAATACATATTTCATGAAGGTCCCCTTAAGATGATATATTAAGATTTTTTATTTTATTTTATTTCCAGTGGAAGTGCAAGAAACATATGTGAATGATAGTCTACTCCAATAATTGAAGAGACAAATTAATCGTAAAAGCATAGATCATTTAATTGAAATGGATGTGGAAAAATTGAGAGATTATGCTAAACAACCCATAAATATTACGAAGAGGGCATTGAATAAAAAGTCTAAGCAAATAATGAAACAATTTGAGAATCTTGGTACACTTGAAAAAACTCAACTGTTATCAATTACACTTCTTAAAGATGAGTTAAAAGAGCCATTAAAATTATTGGGTGTAGATGCAAGTTTGAAAAAGTTAAAATCAAGTAACGTACAAAAAAATATTGTTGACAGTGTTAAGGAAGGTTTGCATTCCATTGGGAAAAAAACTAGATCTACAGATAGGTCCATTTCAAGAAGAGTGATACTGACATCTATTTTAAATAAAAACATGTCCCAAAGAAGACAAATTTCTTCACTTTCATCTCAAATCAGGTACAGTAGGAAGACAATGACACACTATTTGAAAAGAAGAATCAATTTGGATGATACTACATTGGAAGGTAATTGGGCACTAATGTGTAGAGCTCCTCGGTCTGATAGAATTAATGAAACAATTAGGAACTTAGTTACATCATTTTGGACTGATCATACTCGTCCTTCACCAAATACAAGAGACATTATCAAGAAGAGGACTGGGCCTAAGGAATATTTCCAGCACACAAAACATTGGTTGGACACCACACAGCATGAATTGTATCTCTCATTTTGTAACTCAAATCCTGACATTAAGATTGGACAAACAATGTTTGAAAGATTAAAGCCATTTTTTGTAAAGATAAATAAATCTTTTGAAACTTATTGCTGTCGATATCACATTGAATTTGATCTCTACTACCAAGGGTTTAGAAAGATGATAGAAGAAAGTGGTGGTTCTCAAAATGATTTTCCTAAACGTCCAAGTCAATTCATAACATCAATCTTATGCAACAAATCAATTGGTCATGAAATACCTAAAATAGATTGCATAAGAGGAACTTGTCAAACATGCGGGGATTTGGCTAAATTTCCTTTGAGACTTGAAGATACTGACATGGTGAGGATGATAAAATGTAAGAGATACAAGTACATAAAGTCTGAAACAAAAGTCACGAAAGAATCAACAAGATTGGAATATGTAGAAGACAAGATACCTGTTGCAACATTTATGGAGAATTTTTTTAAATTGATTCAACCATACATACGACATGTTTTTTTTTCTAAATGGCAGGTAGAACAATTCCAAATACAAAAAGAATCTTTTCTAGTTGGAATGATTTTATCAGTTGTTGATTTTGCAGAGAAATAGTCCTTTGTATCTCAAAAACAACTTCAAGTAGAATACTACTATACAGAGTAGGTGACTATCATGGTACATGTGTCTTATCGACATGCACAATTAGATTTGGATGGTGTTGAAAGTACATATGAAGCACGAGTCATAAAGAAAGAATATCACTTTTACATTAGTGATGATAAAGAGCATGACATACATTTTGTTGAGCATTGCTTTAAGACATTTTTTGGATATTTGGAAAACAAAGGCATCAAAATTGAAAAGCATTTTGTTTGGTTGGATGGATGTGCATCACAATTTAAATCAGCAAGGCCATTTTACGCACTATGTAGATATCATTTATACCAAAAGATACCACATATTTGGAGTTTCTTTGAGAGTGGACATGGAAAGGGAAATCATGATGGTGCGGGAGCTTGTATTAAACGTGCTTTAAGAAAGTATCAAATGGATTATTAGGGATATCATATAAATAATGCTCATGATGTAGTTGAGTGGTGCAAGATGCATTTTATGGTGCCAAATCATGATAACACATCATCACGATTAGATCAAGTCATACCCTTCTGAGTATTTTGGGAGATAAAAGGTAATAATTTTAAATTTATTGATCATTGTTTGAGTTAACTTAAAATATATATGTCTTTAATTTTTAGATGAGACATCTCTATTGTTTAGGTGTTGACAGAAGATCAATCCATGGATACAAGAGAGTAGACAAAACAAGATCCCTACATTCAGTTATGAGTACGGATAGTAATGCGTGGTTATTGTACACTAGAGATTATTCATGCTTTTGTTATGACTACATTTCTGAAAACTATGATGAATGTATCAACCAAAAATGTGGATATGTTAGTGAATAGAATTTGGTTCCACTAGATGTTACAAACACAAATGATGTTCAGGATGAAAGCTTTGACGAGATTCCATTGATTTCTATAGATTATGACCATATTTCAGGTTTGATCAAAATTGGTACGTGTGTGTTTACATGTACATGTTTTTAAAAAGGATTCATAAACTCAATTCTTTAAATAAAGTTTGTTTAATTTATATTTACAAGTTCCTAAAATTATTTAAGTTCACTTTAAATGCAAGACATATTTTTGTAGTAGTAGCAGAGCTTGGAAATGTGGAAGGTGTTAGTTACTATTTATTATGTTGCTGCAAGGAGAGGATGAAGCTAATACAAAATGAAACAAGAGATGGAATTATGTTTCCCATAGGTTCTAGTACTATATTTAAGTTTGTTTATATATGGTTAGTATATATCATGTATCTATATATTTAACATTGAGGAACACATTGTGCAGGTTCAGTTGTCATGCAAGGACCATATTTGAAGCAAACCAAAATACTTAAACATGGGATTCATTTTATTGATTATCAACCTAAAAATAAGGTTTATCAATATAGTCATCTTCTAATTTCCACCATCCTATCTCTTGTTCTTGTGATGGGACGTGGCATTCGTAAGTGGAGACTTGATACTAACGACCATGAGAGAATATTAAATGTTATTCAAGAGACAGATGAACCACTTGATGTGGACTAAATCACGCATGAAATATGATTTGAACTAAATTTTTCATGGGCAAGACTAGAGGTTTTCTTAGCTCCATTCTTTCCTACTGGTGCCCATAGTGAATGGAGCTTGAATTAAATTAAAAATTAAGAATATATATAGATCTCAAATTTATGTCTTACAAGTGGATCTATGATATATTAATTATCTACCTGAATATGAAGTACTCTAACTTTGGAATATGAATGTGTGTATGTATTGAATTTGCATGTGTTACATTAGGACGTGCATGTTTTAAATATAAAATCTACTTGAAGTACAACAACATTAAATTAAAAGTATGTGCACAACTATTATCGAATGTACATTTAAATATATAAGTAAGTTTCAATGAAACATCTAGGGACATCAATTATATAGTTGTCACATGTGTCAAATTTACATCATTCATAACTTTCATTAAATAAACATGTGTACAATCAAACATCATTCATGTATGTAATCTATTGAAATCAAGTTCATCAAATTTAAATTAAACATGTACATGTATGTGCATGTAATCTATTGAAAGTATTGAAAATTTACAAGTTCATCACACATGCACACGTATCTAGAGTGAAAGTATATATATAACATGCATGAAACATCAATCATGTGTGTAGATCAAGTACTATAAATATGAAACATATGAATCAATCATGTGTCAAATATTCTATCAAAAGCTCATCTAGAAATGAAATATAACATCAAACACATCAATCGGTCATGTAGAGTCTAGAAATGAAATATAGTTCATCAAACACATGTGAATATATATATATATATATATATATATATATATATATATATATATATATATATATATATATATATATATATATATATATATATATATATATATATATATATATATATATATATATATATATATATATATATATATATATATATATATATGAAATATGTCTCTAATCAAATATGAATGTGCCTATGACTCGTCATGTCGACTCCTCACTAAGCGGTCACACCCAGAGTGACTATCATGCTCTGAAGGATGTGCAGATCCCTACAAAGAAAGAGATATATATAAATTAAAATATATAAACATTGTACAATAAAACATGTTATAAAGTGTGTGGAACATAGATAATAAATTAAAAACTCACCTATCCACTACTGATGTCATCATCAAGTGAGTCCCGACAATGTACAAGATTAGTACCCAAAGAAGGAGTAACAAGAGGCATATCCTGGTAGACAAAAAATATATATCATATATATACGTGCATGTGCATGTAAATTTCAATTGATTGAAATTTTGAAAATAAATTTAAGTTTAATTGTAACATTAAAAATACATGTATATAATCTGATTTATACTTGTGTAGGTGGTGGAAACTGATAGTACTCAGATTCCCTGGCCTCAATCCTATCAACCAAGGTATGAAGATTTTGTTGTGTCTGGTCCAAGCTCAAATCAGCATCTGCAACATGAGTAGATTATACATGCCTCTCTAATGATGTATGCAATGGACTAACTAGATGAGATGGCATGGAAGTCGTATCATCATGTGTCAAAAAATCTAGATAACCTATAGTGGTCATGCTGAACTCAACATCATCAAGGCCAACATTAGAGAACTGATGCCTTGCACTGACTAAAGGTTCTATATGTTGTGCCTCTCCCTGTGTAGCAATAGAGTGGTCAGTAGGTGGATCCTCATGAGCACTACCACTATGGCCACAGTTTAGGTGAGAAGGATGTGGCTAAGTGTATCTGACAGTACCCACATGAGATCTAACCTCTGATATGGGGATATCATGCTCTGTTGCTATAAATGCATATGCATCCAATAGATCCTCAGCCAAGATATTTAGTGTCACACATGTAATCTCTCCTGTAAGTCCCTCTAGGCTAGAAAGTGAAGGGATGCCTACTGCAGTGTACATGTCATCTATGGTCCTACTAGTGGATGCTCCACCTGACGATCTGGAGTGTCATCAAGACATCAGGTAATGACCAACCTGATCACTAGATATGGATGTGGTAGCTGCTACAATGTCCCCCACACTATCAATCGAAGCTTGAAGCTTGGTGCTATGAATAACATCATTTGCAACATGGCCCAATGAAAGAGCTATAACAGGTGCCCTCTAACCAACAATGGCCCTATGTACTAGTCTCTGTCGATCAACTTGATGATAAGAATCTCTATCAGCAAGCCTGCCATGCCCTTGTCCTAGATGTGCTGGAAAATTAGTGTAATTAACAACATGACCTAAATGAACCTCAGCAAAAATCTACTATGTAAAGTACAGTGGAATCTGGTCATTATTCGAATAACGACCATGAGCAGGTAGAAATCTAGGGTATATCAATGCTGATATAGCAGGATCCTCACACCTGGTAACTTGATACCCCTTCACATAATTTTTATTTGTATAAGATGGGAAAACTTCCCCTTTTAGGGTCGCTTTAGGCACTAAAGCCTGTACCTCCTTAAGAGAAAGACTAGAGCCACCTTCTTGTCTCTTTCTCTCAAGTATGGCCTCTATAATATCTAGGGCATAGAGAGTGGTACCATGAATGTCATCCCTAATGTTAATCAAGCTATTAAGGATGGACTGACACATGCTCTTATAGACAGTAGAACTAGATGGATTATTTATAGATTCTTGCAGCTGTTGAATCTCTCTATTAGTGCATGAAAATAGTTCTGCAGGGGGAATCGGTGCATCTGTGATGTGTAATGTATAATAATATGTCTAATAGATCTAGAATATATGTATGTACCTGAAAGATTTTATTTACTGTCAAATAAAGTCTACATATACATGTACATTTTCCTAATTTAAATAAAAATAAAATTAAATACTATGCGTGCATTTCACTACATTATTTGAAAGTAAAATCAATTGTACATAAATTACATGTTTAAATGTAAATTACATTTTAATAGGTCTAATGGGGTCTTAAAGGTTCATATAACCTATCATAGGTCCTAATAGGTCCAATTAGGTATGTAATAGGTTAAATTAGGTATAATTAGGTCTAATTGGGTGTGATTAGGTCCCAATTGATCTAATTGGGTCTAATTAGGTGAGGCACTAATAAGTCTTAAGGGGTCATATTACTCATAGTGGGTCTTTAATTCGGTATTAAAGGGGTCATATAATAGGTATTATAGGTCCTAATAGATCTAATTAGGTCATAACAACTAATTGGGTCTAATTAGGTACTAATAGGTCTAATTAGGTGCTTTAATATAGGTCTTAAGGGGTCATGTTACTCATAGTGGGTCTAATGGGGTCTAATGGGGTCATATAACTTGTCATAGGTCCTAATAGGTTTAATTAGGACATAATTGGTTTAATCAAGGGTATTAAATTAGGTCCTAATAGGTCTAATTTGGTCGAATTAGGTCCTAATAGGTCTAATTGGTTCTATTTAGGTGCTAATTAGGTCTAATTCCATTGTAATAGGTCTTATCTAGGTCTAATTAGGTCGTAATACATCTAATTGGGTCTAATTAGGTCCTAAAAGGTTTTAAGGGGTCATATAACCTATCACAGACCTCTTAAAATAGACCTAGATAACTAGGAATTATGATGTCCTAATAGGTCTAATTGCATCTAAGTAGGTCTAATTACGTGAACTAATAGGTCTACTTTGGTCTTAAGAGCTCATATTAAGCATATATTGAGTCTAATTAGGTCTTAAAGGGTCATGTAGTACTCAAGTATATATTAGGTGTTAATTAGTCTTTAAATTCAATCTAATTACAAGGTTAGAAGGGGTCCTATTGCTCATATTACATAGATAATTAGGGCAAGCTATTATGAC